>WBNH01003675.1:6899-35716 GCA_013401255.1 Urocolius indicus | reverse complement strand
GGCGGGCAGGGGAGGGACGGGACGGTGCAGCCCTCGGAGCGGGCAGGGGATGGACGGGGCGGTGCAGCCCTCGGGGCGGGCAGGGGATGGTCGGGGCGGTGCAGCCCTCGGGGCGGGCAGGGGAGGGTCGGGGAGCGGCGGCAGCTCCGCCCCGCCCGGCGCCATGTCGTCGGGGCCGCTGCTCCGTGCCCGCAGGTACCGGGGGGGTGGGAGATGCGGGTCCGGTCCCCGGGGAGCGGAGGCTGCGGCACCGGCAGCGCTCGGCGTCATCGCTGACACTCCCCCCAAATCCTTCCCGCACCCCCCCTGCATCCTCTCCGTTCTCCCCGCATCCTCCTAAATGCTCCCGCAGCTCCGCACCACCTTGAGACTCTCCTGCATCTCTAAATCCCCTCCTCTGCATCTCCCTAAACTCCTAAATCCTTCCTGCGCCCTTACAGACCTCCTGTATTCCCTAACATCCCCCCTGAAACCCTTCCTGCATCCCTGCACCCCTCTTGCGTTTACCTGAATCCTCCCTGCATCCCTGTTCCCCCTTGCATGACTTTACGTGTTCTCTGCATCCCCTTTATCCACCCCTGTCGTTCCCCCTCCAGCATCCCTGCACCCTCTACTGCAGCCCCGTGACCCGGTCCCACGTCCCTCCCAGCAGCAGGAGGTTCTCCCTGGTCCCCTCCTGTCCCTCACTCCCCTCACCAGTAAGAGTCCTGCCTGCACACCTACCCGTGCACCCAGGGTAGGGGATTTTCCTCTCCAAGGTCAAATCCTGCAGATGCTGCTCCTGTGCCTGTGGGGTGACTGTGCTGCTAAAGGATGCTGGTGGGGGGGCTGGAGGGATGGGACCCCTCTGTGCCAAGCCAGAGAACAACCTCTCTGGAGCCTCCAGCACATGGAGAGGACTCTATAGAGCCAAAGGTGGAAAGGAAGGTGGGCTGAATGGTTCCCCTGGGCTGCAGCAGCCCATGCTGGGGCCACGCTGGGCCAGGGGGCAGGTGGAGCTGGTGTGGGGCATGGTGGCTCCCCAGGGGCTGTGCATTGCTGGGGTGAGGCAGGCACCAATGAGCCCCCCCGGGCGTTGCAGGTTTCTCACGGGCAGCGTGAGCATGGCCATGGCGGGGAGAAGCAGCTCCCCCAGCACCCCGCGTCACACCAACCGCCTGGGCAGCCAGAGGTCCCCTTATCTCCTGCAGCACGCACACAACCCTGTGGACTGGTAAGAGCCCTCTGTGCTGTTCTCCCTCCTGTGTGTGTGTGTGTGTGTGTGTGTGTGGTGGGGCTGAGGGACTCACTGCTGTGGGATTGGTGGCAGCTGAAGCAGCCTGGCCCCTGTGCAGCCCTCAGTGTGCCCTGGCTGTCCTGACTGCACCAGGCAGCAGCTTTATAGGAACTCTGCTCCTACAGTCACAGGATCACAGACTGGTGGGGTTTGGAAGGGACCTCTAGAGCTCATCCAGCCCAGTCCCCTGCTAAAGCAGGTTCCTATCAATCAGGGTGCATAGTGTTGATGAGATCACCCTTCTGTCTTCTCCAGGCTCAACAGCCCCAGGTCCTGCAGCCTTTCCTCATAAGAAACATGTGCCAGTTGTCCGATCATCTTGGTAGCCCTCATTGGTCTCTCTCCAGCAGTTTCTTGTCCCTCTTGAACGTGGGGAGTCCAGGACTGGACACTGGACTCCAGATGAGGCCTCACCAGGGCAGAGCAGAGCAGGAGGAGAACCTCCCTTGACCTGCTGCCCACACTCAATACACCCCAGGCTGCCATTGGCTTCTTGCCCACAAAGGCACGTTGCTGATCATGGTTAGTTTGTTGTCAATCAGCACTCCCAGGTCTCTATCTGCAGAGCTGCTCTCCAGAGTTCACCCCAAGCCTGTGCTAGTGCAGGGGGCTGTTCCTCTGCACTTGCTCTTGGTGAACCTCAGAAGGTTCCTCTGTGCCCAGCTCTCAGCCTGCCCTGATCTCACTGCCTGGCAGCTCAGCCTCTGGTGAATCAGCCAGTCCTCCCGGTTTGCTGTCATCAGGGAACTTGCTGAGGGTCACTCTGTCCCCTCACCCAGGTGCTTGATGAAGATATTGAATCAGACTGGCCCCAGAACCCATCCCTCTGGAACCCCACTGGCCAGAGGCCTCCCAACAGTGGTGATCCCTGAGCTCCTTCTTATCTTTCCCCCTGCAGGTACCCTTGGGGTCAGGAAGCCTTTGATAAAGCAAAGAAAGAAAACAAGCCGATATTCCTGTCAGGTAAGCAGAAACAAGACGTGTTTCACGTTCAGTAGATGTCCAGATAAACCAGGCTGCTTCCTGAGCTGGTGTGTCAGTAGCCACGTAGGTCAGGATGGACACCCAGCACTGATCCTGTGCTAGCAAGAGAGCTGCATGCTTTGGTAGCTCTCTCTGGAGATGGGCTGCAACAAGGACAAGAGCCCTGGGGCAGATTTTAGGAGCAAGAGCTGGAGAGCCCAAGAGGCCCTGCAAGCCTCTGTGCTTGCTGGAGACCTTTCTCCTCCATCTCTTCTCCAGGAGGGCAGCAGATGCTGCCCACTGAGGGATTCCCCACCTCTGAGCAGTCTCCCCATAACGTGTGTCCTGCTCCCTGCAAAGGGCCTTCCCTCACTCTCCTGAGCTCGTTTTCAGTTGGTTACTCCACCTGCCACTGGTGCCACGTGATGGAGGAAGAGTCCTTCAAGAACAAGGAGATTGGAGAGATTCTGAACCAGAACTTTGTGTGCATCAAAGTGGATCGTGAGGAGCGGCCAGATGTAGACAAGGTGTACATGGCCTTTGTGCAGGTAAGAGGGGCACAGGCAGGGCTCAGGAGACCTTGCCTGGCTGTCTCAAGGTGAGATTCATGGTCCTGTTCCTCAGGTGAGAAGAACCAGTCTGGGGGTGATCTGAGTGGGGCTGTGTGTGATCACAGGGGTGGAGGGAAGCACAGGTCTGTCCCCCAGAGAGACAAGAGGGGTGTGCTGGAGGGGCACAGAGCAGCAGGTGCCTCTTGGGTCATCTCAGGACATCCCTGACTTGTCTTTCAGGCAACCAGCGGTGGAGGGGGCTGGCCAATGAGTGTCTGGCTGACTCCAGACCTCAAGCCCTTTGTAGGGGGCACTTACTTCCCTCCTGAGGATGGAGTTCATCGCGTTGGTTTTCGGACTGTGCTGCTCCGAATTGCAGAGCAGGTACAGAGCAAGAGCCACAGAATCATTTTGGTTGGAAAAGCCCTTGAAGCTCCTGGAGTCCCAACCCTCCCCTCACCCTGCCCAGCCCAGCACTGACCCACAGCCCTCAGCATCTCAGCACCACGGCTTTGGGATCCCTCCAGGGCTGGGCACTGCTCCAGCTCCCTGGGCAGCCTGGCACAGGGGCTGACACCCCTCTCAGGGAAACAGTTCTGCCTCAGCTCCAATCTCAACCTGCCCTGGGGAAACTTGAGCCCATTTCCTCTTGTCCTATCATTTATTACTGGGGAGAAGAGATCAACTCCCACCTCACTACACCCTCCTGTCAGGCAATTGCAGAGTGCTCCTGTCTCCCCTCAACCCCCTCTCTCCAGCCTGAACACCCTCATTCCCTCAGCTGTTCCCCATCAGACTTGTGCCCCTTCCCCAACTTCAGCTGAGAACATAAGCAGCCAGGGCTCAACCAAAAGGGCTACTAGGAAATTGGTCTAGGCTTAGTGGGTGGCTGAGATACAGTGAGTAAAAACAGTAGCCCAGGGAATATGTCAGAGCTTTGGCTGGGCTAGAGGTGGGTTGGAACTGATCTGAGGAGGGGGACTGAGAACTGAAGCTGCTGTTAGGACCAGTGCCACACAGAGAGCAGAAAGACCAAAACATGGAAGAACTGACTTTCTCACTCTGTATCTTAGTGGAAGGAGAACAAAGATGCCCTGTTGGAGAACAGCCAGAAGATCCTGGAAGTATTGCTACGCAGGTCTGAGATCCGTGTGCGGGGCCAGGAGTCACCCCCCCCATCCCAAGCCGTGATGGCCACGTGCTTCCAGCAGCTCTCCAGCTCCTATGATGAGGACTACGGCGGCTTTTCCAAATCCCCCAAGTTCCCCACTCCAGGTCAGTGTGGGCTCTGCTGCTGACCCCAGCCGTGGGGCAGGCAGTGCTGTGGGGCAGGCAGAGCACACCTCACAGCCTCCCACTTTCTCCCTCTCTTTCAGTGAATTTGAATTTCCTCTTCACATACTGGGCCCTGCACCGAACGACCCCCGAAGGTGCCCAGGCACTGCAGATGGCTCTACATACCCTCAAGATGATGGCCCATGGGGGCATCCATGACCACATTGGTCAGGTAGGAGGAAAGCCGTGGGTCTAACCCCCTGGCATGCCCAGGAGCTGTGGGATGGAGACATGAGATGGAGACCTGTCCGTTTGGTCTTTGCAGGGCTTCCACCGCTACTCCACCGACCAGCACTGGCATGTGCCTCACTTTGAGAAGATGCTGTATGACCAGGGGCAGCTGGCAGCCACCTACAGCAGAGCTTTCCAGGTACAGTGGGAAGGCATCCCTCTGTAGGAATGCTGCCTTGGTTTAGGGAGCAGCTTCAAAGCCTGTTGCCCAACGTGTTGCCTATGCCATGGACATGGAGTGGTCCCGTGCTCCCTTTTTGTCTACTGGTGTTCATGCAGAAAGGCTGCACAGATCCATGACACTGTAGCCTTGGGGTTCTTTAGCATAATGGGGGAGGATGCAACATTCTGGCTGGTCTTAGGACATCAAACACGTTCTGTTGCCTCTGGGGTAGGTGTAACCCCAGGGATGCTCTCCAGTGCCTCTGGATCTCTATCAAGAGATCTTACTTGTAATCCATCCCACATTTAAAGTCTCTGGACTTTCACATGTATTTCCCCTGCTTTGTCAGCTCTAAATCTGAATCTCTTGTTGTATCTCACCGTGTCTCTGCCTCTGGTAACACTGACACTTGTGCTGTGCCTCCCACAGATCTCTGGTGATGAATTCTTTGCTGATATTGCCCAAGACATTCTGCTTTACGTCTCAAGGGATCTAAGTGACCAGGTGGGTTGTTCCCTGAGCTGGGCTAAAGGGAACAACTCAGCCTGCCCTAGGATGTGCCTTGGGGATGCTTTTCCTTCCCTCCCTCCCTTCCTCCCTCCCCAGCTGAGTTCAGGCTGGAGCACTGCTATGACTCACTGACTGCCAGCCCAGCAGAGATAGGCAGTGGCTGAAGATGCTGTCCCAGTAGCTGGAGGGTCTCTCTTGCTCTTTTACCAGGCTGGAGGTTTCTATAGCGCAGAAGATGCAGATTCCTACCCCACCACCACATCCACAGAGAAGCGAGAAGGAGCTTTCTGTGTGTGGGCAGCTGAGGAAATCCAGGCTCTGCTTCCTGACCCTGTCGAGGGGGCCACAGAGGGGACGACACTGGCAGATATCTTCATGCACCACTATGGAGTGAAGGAGATGGGTAACGTCAGCCCCATGCAGGTGAGGGAGGGGAGAGGAGCTGCCTGGTGCTGGAAGCACCGATGGGAGACCCACGGCCCAGGGCATGGGGGATGGCAGAGCAGCCCCAAAGCAGGTGAGGGACAAAGCCTCCTTAGCCAGTGGTGTTCACACGTTGGGCCTCTCCTTTTAGGATCCCCATGAGGAGCTGAAGGGCAAGAACGTCCTCACTGTGCGTTGCTCCCCGGAGCTGACGGCGCAGCGGTTCGGGCTGGAGCTGGGGCGGGTGCGGGAGCTGCTGCGGGACGGCGGCTGCAGGCTGAGCACAGCCCGGGCACAGCGGCCACGGCCACAGCGAGACACCAAGATGCTGACGGCATGGAATGGTGAGGAATGGCTCAGCTCTGGGGGATGTGCCTTTAGAAACGTGGAATCACNTGATTACTGGGGAGAAGAGACAGACCCCCACCTCACTACAGCCTCCTGTCAGGGAGTTGCAGAGAGTGTTCATGTATCCCCTCAGCCTCCTCCAGACTAAACACCCCCATTCCCTCAGCTGCTCCCCATCACACTTGTGCTCCAGCCCCTTCCCCAGCTCTGGTGCCATCTCTGGACACGTTCCAGCCCCTCAGTGTCTTTCTTGCAGTGAAGGGCCCAACACTGCACACAGCACTCGAGGTGCAGCCTCACCAGGGCCCAGGACAGGGGATCAATCATTTCCCTGGTCCTGCTGGTCACACTATTTTTGTCCTCAGCTGGATCCATCCGTGCTGGCCCAGGGCCTGCATATTTTTGGGGGCTTGTAGCAACGAGTTCTGCTGGGACTGGATGACCCCCATGGTCTCAGTGCCCAGGGAAGCAGCCTCACGCCTGCAAAGCTGTGGGCTGCTGCTGGCTGTCAGTTAAATACTGCTCTGGCTTGATTTTTCCTCCGCTGTTGCCAGCAGAGGGCAGCAAATCTCCTCCTCAAATCTCAGCCCGGCTCTCCCGGTTTGGCTCAGGGGAAGGGGATGGAGCTGGGGACTGTGGGAGAACCACCAGTGGGTAGTAACTGCAGGACCCTGTGCACTGTTCCCAACAGTAAATGCTGGGGTAGCTGGGTCTGGAGCTGCAGTTGGGCCATGTCCTGCAAACAGAAAGGACTCCCTGCCTCTACCCACAAGCAGAGGTTTAGCTCTTGCTGGCTTTGCCCTTCTCCGTGGTGTCAGTCAGTGACTTCCTTGGTGGTCTGAGCGGAGTGGAAGAGTTGATGACCGAGTCCTGACCTGCCTTGAACCATCACGCAGGATGAGCATCCTTTAAAGGGAAGCTGGTGACACCCCAGCCGGTTCCTTGTGCCTCCTTGAGCCTGTCCCTGTGTCTGTGCCTCTGCAGGGCTGATGATCTCGGGCTTTGCCCAGGCTGGAGCAGCCCTGGCCAGGCAGGAGTACATCAGCAGGGCCGTGCAGGCAGCTGCCTTCCTGCACACTCACCTTTTCCAGCCCGGCAGCGGGAGGCTGCTGCGGAGCTGCTACGGGGGAGAGGACAGCACAGTGGAGCAGAGGTGAGCAGAGTATGGGGGTGTCTACAGACTAACTTGTCACCCCTCAGAGGCTGCCCAGGCCCCTGCCTGTCCCTGCCTCTCTCTCCTCCAGGCAGGACTGAACTTGGAGGGAGGAAGGCTGTGCATAACTGCTTCTGGTGTAGGGGTGGGTTAGTGCCCCTCACCTAGTGAGGAGGAGTTAAATCCTTTCCCATTCATCATCTTCCAAGCTGGCAGGTAGAGGAGCCAGCCCTGCCTTCCCCTGATGCACAGAAACCAGGGCTGAGCCATGTGGTGACTTGGCACAGCCACCCCTTATCTTGGAGTGAGCTCTGAGGTGCCATCTCCTTGGGTAGCAGAGACCAGTAGGCAGGACATTTCCCACTTGGCCAGTGCAGAGACCCTGATGCTCCCTCCTCATCTTCCCCTGCAGCACTGTGCCCATCCAGGGCTTCTTGGAGGATTATGTCTTCGTCATCCAGGCTCTCTTTGACCTGTACGAAGCCTCACTGGAGCAGAGCTGGCTGGAGTGGGCCCTGCAGCTCCAGCACATGCAAGACAAGCTCTTCTGGGACCCTGAGGGCTTTGCATATTTCTCCAGTGAGGCTGGTGATCCCTCTCTGCTCCTGCGCCTGAAGGACGGTGAGCCTGGGCACGTCAGCGCTCTGTGGGTTGATGTGTGGGGCAGCTTTGGGAGGGCAGGGGGGTGCCCAGCTGGAAGGCCAGGCTGTGGAGTGGTGGGACATCAGGTGATGATGCCTGTACTTGGTGCTGGTGAGGCTGCACCTTGAATACTGTGTTTAGTTTTGGGCCCCTCACTGCAAGAAAGACACCAAAGGGCTGGAGCGTGTCCAGAGATGGGCACTGGAGCTGGGGAAGGGGCTGGAGCACAAGTGTGATGGGGTGCAGCTGGGGGAATTGGGGGTGTTTAGTCTGGAGAAGAGGAGGCTGAAAGGTCTCTTCCAACTGAAATGATTCTATGTGATGGAGGAGCTGTTGTCCCCTGCAGACCAGGATGGTGCAGAGCCCGCTGCCAACTCTGTCGCTGTCACGAACTTGCTGCGAGCGGCTTCTTACTCCGGTCGGACAGAGTGGGTGGAAAAAGCTGGGCAGATCTTGGCTGCATTCTCTGAGAGGCTGCAGAAGATCCCTATAACCCTGCCAGAGATGGCCAGGGCCAATGCTCTCTTCCATCACACCCTCAAACAGGTATGGGCTGGAGCCTACATGTCCCCTGTGTGGGACCTGGCTGTGGTGTGGGTGCAGACACAGCTCTGCCTCCTCCCTCCTGCCACCCACACTCTCCCTGGACAGGTTGTTATCTGTGGAGACCCTCAAGGAGAAGACACAAAGGAAATGCTGCGCTGTGTCCACTCTGTCTTCAGCCCAAACAAGGTAGAGGAGCCAGCCCTGCCTGCCAGCCTGTGCAGCTGCCCCTTGTCACACTCCCTGTGTTGCTGGTGCCTTCATCCTTTCTCTCAGTGTGTCTACAACATCCATCCTCCTCCTCTATCCTGCCTCCCTTCTGGGAAGCATCCTATCCTTTCCATACTTGTAAGCACAGCTGGGAGGGCCATGGCCAAGCCCACGTGCCGTGCTCCTGACACAGCACACTGCAGCCTCAGCCCAGTGGCCCCAGCACTGCTCTCCCAAGGGAAAACCTTTTGTTCCAGTGTGGATCCAGCCAGTGTCAGGGACACCTTCTGCCTGAAGCATCCCTTGCATCCCTGGGAAGCAGTAAGGCAGTACCTCAGACGGCTGTGGTTACCCCAAAAAGCTTTTCCCTGAGCTGTGCTGTCCCTGTGCAGGGGATTTATGGCCTCTCTCTGCTCTCCTGCATCCCAGCTCAGAGATGTGTGTCTGTGCATGCCACAGAGAGCTGTGCTGTCTTGAGGACAGAGCTGTTTGCTGCCTATGGAGCTGTCAGGGAAGGGATCATGGCAGCTGGTGCCTGTCATGTTTGGCAGGCAGTGTCCCTGCCCTGGGGATGGATGTCCCCAGCCTTCCCAAGGCTGAGAGCTGAGAGAAGCAGGGCTGGGCTGTGAGTGAGAGGACTCAGCTCTTCAGCATCCTGGTGCCAGGGCCTAACACGATGAGCTGCAGCCCCTGGGGAGTCAGTGCTGTGGCCAAAGCACCAGCTTCCCTCTGTAACCTCAGCTGGGGTGATCTGGGGAGGACTGAGCTGTCAGCATGGGATTCCCTGCTCTGTCCTCACATTAGCTCATCCCAGGGAGGCTTTTATCCCTGACACTCTGCCCTGTGGTGTTTCACAACAGTGTTGGAGGATGGTCACAACTCCTGCTCAGTCCTTTGTCCTTCTGCAGAGAGGGACCTGGCAGTTGTGGTTGATAACAGACTAACCATGTGCCCTCATGGTCAAGGAGGCCAGTGGCATCCTGGGCTGTAGTTAGAAGAATGTGGGCACACACTTGAGTGTTTGGCACCACGGGGGTGGGATGGAGGGTGCCAGGTGGGGCAGAGCCACGCTTCCCCTCAGCCATCCTGCTGATGCTCCCCCAGTGCCATCCCCAGTTCCTCATGGACAGCCTGATCTCTGGCTGGAGCGATGGCTCCTCACCCTGCTGAGGTGATGGAGGGACAGGAGGAGAATCTCACTGCTCAGAGGGTCACAGTGCCTTGGGGAGCAGCCTGTGCCCCCTGGGAGCCATCCCTCTTTCCATGTTGTGTCACAGAGAGACGTGGGTGCTCCTTCTCCTGCCTGCCTTCAGCCCCCTCCAGCTGCTCCCCTTCCCCACCCTGAGGAGCTGCCCAAGCCAGAGCAGCTCCAGGCCACCTACTCTGGGCCCCTGGCAGTTTTGGGCATCAGCTTTGCCAAGGAGTTGGGGAGCTGTCAGGGCAGTGTCCCTGCTGCCCCTGCTCCCTTGGTGCCAGGGGGGTGCTGGGGGCTAAACTCATCTGCAGGAACATGATTAATTAGGTCATTCCAGTAATTAAATCCTTACAAACCTCACGTTGAAATGCTTGCTGGAACGAGATGCTGATGCTAAAATGGCATTGAGGTCACAGCTTTAACTGGACCCTGCACCCAGAGGAGCCCATTGCTACAGGGGGTGAACGTGCTCAGGGGTGATGCTGGTGACTGCTCCCGTGGGGGTCCCAGTGCTGGGAGCAGAGAGGGTTGGATCCCTGCTCCAGGGCTGCATCCTGGCTCCTGCTATAGATCTCTGCCCTCTTAATGGTCTTTAGGGTAATTATGAAGGATCCCATTATCTCCTCAGCTGCAGAGCACTAGGCTGAGGCTCGCTTTCCTCCTGGCTCTGTGAGAGGACCTTAGGGAGCTGGTGAGAAAAATGAATAATGAATTTCAGATTGGACATGAATTGGTAATTAATCACTCCTGGAATTAATTCCAGACACAGGCAAGGGGGGAGGAGGTTGAGGGGGGGAAGGAGGAGGCAGGCAGGGAGATGGGGTGAGCCAGAGCTGGGTCAGAGCAGATGTGGAGTGATGGGGGACAAGATGAGACTGCAGCAGGGCAAGAAGTTGGGGACACAGTGACCTCCCAGGGACATGGAGGGTGAGGGCAGCCCCTGCCAGGCTGGGCTGAGGCTGGCTGGGTGTCCCTGATGGGTTTGCTCCCAGCCCTGCTGTCGGTGGCAGTGGGGAGATGTCAGTGCTGTGAGATGTGTGTCAGTGCTCAGTGGGTGGGTGTGTGGGGCTGGGGTAGCAGAGGCAGAGAGGGAGGGAGAGCCCTGTGCTCCAGCTGTGCCTTGGGCCCCTGGCAGGGCCAGCATTTGGCTCACCCTTGACATCCCTGTGCCGGCACCAGGCTCCCTGCCAGCTCCTGGCCTTTCCCCTCATTAGCGTGCAAGCCCTGAGGCTTTAACAAACATTTTCCCTTTCAGAAAAGCTAATTATCACGGCAGCCCTGTCATCACCCCTGCCTGGTGCTGCCCTGGCAGCTGGGAGAGCCCCCAGCCCGCTCCTCAGTGGCTTGGATTTTTGGGGCAGGATCTGGAGGGTGGGAGAGAGAAAGCTGCAGCTGGTGCTGGGCTTGTGGGGCTGTCCCCAGGTTGGGAGGGTGTCCCCAGGGAGCTGTCTGGCTCAGGCAGCCCCTTTCCAGGCCACTTTGTGCCAGTTCCAGGGCTTCATCGCCAGTCTGGAGCAGAAAAGGGAGCCAAACCTTCAGGGGACAGTGTGGAACAAACTCCCTCCAGCATAGGCACAATGGGGATGAGGCCACTGCAGGTCGAGGGAGGTTTTTCTACCCCTCTACTCTGCCCTGGTGATGCTTCATCTGGGGTCCTGTGTCCAGTTCTGGGCTCCCCAGCTCAAGAGGGACAGGGAACTGCTGGAGAGAGGCCAGTGCAGGGCTACCAAGATGATCAGGGGAGTGGAGCATCTTCCTGCTGAGGAAAGGCTGTGGGACCTGGGGCTGTTCAGCCTGGGGAAGGCTGAGGGATTGCAGGTACCTAAAGGTGGGTGTCAGGAGGATGAGGGAGAACACTTTATTCTGTAGTGTGCAGTGACAGCACAAGGGGTAATGGACACAAGGTGAAACACAACCAGTTCCACTGAAACACAAGGAGAAGCTCCTTTGGTGCTGAGAGGAGGGAGCCCTGGCCCAGGCTGCCCAGGGAGGGTGTGGAGGCTCCTTCTCGGGAGGTTTCCAAACCCACCTGGACACGTTCCTGTGCCCCTGATGGAGGGGAACCTGCTGTAGCAGGGGCTGGGGCTGGATGAGCTCTGCAGGGCCCTTCCCACCCCCACCATTCTACAATCCTGTGATCCCCTCCCCTCTCCTCTCTGGGTGAGCACATGCAGGACGCTGCCAGCGCTCGGCACATCTGGGAGGGAAGACCCAGCTGCCTGGCACTGGCTGCCCTCCCCAGCTCTCACAGCTCCCTCTCTGCAGGTGCTGGTGCTGGCAGATGGGAACAGCTCAGGGTTCCTGTATCACCACTGGCCTTTCCTCACGGGCCTGGAAAGGAAGGACGGCAAAGCCACCGCCTATGTCTGCAGCAACTTCTCCTGCTCCCTGCCCATCACCTCCCCCCAGGAGCTGCGTGGGATGCTCTGCCTGTGAGCCTGCAGGAAGGCAAGGGCCAGTCCCTGGGAATGTGGATGAAACTGTAATAAAGCTCCTCTGGCACTCAGGATGGTTCCTGACAGTGGTGGGGGGATGCTGTGCCCTCCCCTGCCTGCAGCAGGTCAGGCTGTGCCCGTGCTGTTGCTTTGGCAGCATCTCAGCACAAGCAGCTCTGGTCCCTGGTGCTGGTTTTGGCATGGTCAGGAGACACCAGCTGAGGAGCACCTCTTCCCTCTTCCCACACACTTGCTCCTCACCTCTTCTTGTTGAGGGAAAGGCAAACAAATCCCAGCGTTAATGGTAAAGTCAGCTGGGAAAACGATCAGAGTTCCTATAGCAACCCAGGGTAACACTGTCAAAAGCACCTGGATGACTTGGGAGTCAAGTGTTGTTTGAAAGTGTCCCTGGTTCTGACAGCCAGTGTTTTTCCATTCCTGAGTAGATTGGAGGATACGTTACGTTACCCTGTAGTGCAAGCACAAGCCTGCTGATTGCCACAACTGAGGAAAACGTGCCACAGGACCCACCCTGAGCACTTCCAAACAGCTCAGCATCTCATCCTGGCTGTGCCAAGGCTGCAGTAACCTGGAGAAAGCCCTTCTCAAAGTCTTCTTCTCTTTGTAAAAGGCCAATGTGTTTTAGGATGGGGTTCAGGGGGTTGTTCTGCTTCTCCTGGGACCTAAAGGGCTGGAGACCCCTGTGCTTGAAGACAGTGGGGCTGGCAGGAGAGCAGCCGTCAGCAGCTCAGTGCTGAGAGGGTGACTGGGTGGGCAGGAGGGGGTGGTGGGGTTGGGTGCTGAAGTGAGTGAGCTGGGGCTGTATTTTGGGGGTGGCTGCTGCTGGATGGGATGCTTGGGGCTGCAGCCTGGCCCCTGCCTTTACTTGCAGAAGTTTCAGTGACAGCTAAGAACGCCTAAAAGTGCCTTTGGGTTGGTGTGTGAAGGAGGTATTTGCTCTGAGCTTTCCCAACAAAGCCTAGGCTGGACCCAGGGTCTTGCCAGTCATAGGGACAGTGCTGCCAGGCTTTGGCATCTCTGCAGAGGGAGATAACCCACCCTAGAAGAAGCAGGATGGTGTCCCCAACCACACCAAACTTTATTCTCCCTTTCCACCTCCCTCCCTGCTTCCAAAGGGGTGAGTACCACATTTGCAGCATCTCTCTGTCCCCTCTGGGGCTCCCCCAGCCCCACAGCCCCCACCCCAGCCCAGCATCTGGCAGCCAAGCCACGCTGCCCCACGGCTTTCCAGAGGGTCCTGCCAGGATCTGGGGGGGGAACAGGGCCAAGAGAAATGCCTTTGAAGTCAAAGAGGAATTTTGCACCTCATCTCGTGAATGCTTTTCAAGCCTGGGGAAGAGGAGGGGGGGGGGGTTATTTTCTCTCCTTTCTTGGTTTTAAAAGCTGAAGTGTTGCTGGAAATGCAGCTGAAAATTGCTGGGTTGGCAGATGGCTGGCTGCTTTCCTCTCATTTTTGGTTTTTGTTGTTTTTCTTCCTAACTTGGCATCTCAGCTGCAGGGATGGGTTTGACACCCATCCTCATGAGTGCTCGGTGTGGATCTGTGCCAGCAGAGCATCCTCAGAGAGCAGAGCTGCCACTGAGCATCTCCTAGGGAAGCCCAAATGTCTTGGAGCCCCAGGGGTGGCCATGTCTATGTGCAGACATGTGTTCTCAGGTTGACATAGTGCTGAGGGTGACGTGCATAGCTCGTGGTGGTGCTCACCAGCCCCCTGGCACAGACACAAGGTGCCTTTCTTCTGCCCCATCTTGCTTATTGATGTGTCTCTGCAAGCAGCTGCTGGGCAAAAATGTTGTGTGAGCCTCTGTCAGGAGGAGTTGGGCTCACCTCTCAAAACACAAAGCCACAGAGAGGGAAGACAAGTTCTCTGTAATAAACAAGTGATGTTGTGACACTTTGGTCCTGCTGCTGCCTCAGCCTTGCTGTTGCCGGGGGGTGTGGGGCTGGTGGCCCCATCCTGCATCCTACACAGCCCCATGGGTCGTATTCTCTGCCCCATCCCCAGGGCCACCTGGCTTCTTCAGCCCTTCAGCCTTATGGCCTTGGCAGGGAGGGGTTCCTGCTTGAGCTCAGCTATAGCATCCCCCTCACAAGTCCTCTCTGCATCCCCTGGCCAGGCTGGGTGCCAGGGCACCCATGGGTGCTGCTCCTTGTTGGCAGGAGAGCCTGGCCACAGAAGCCAGTGTGGCCATGGCAGTTAGAGCCTCCTGGTGATGCTTCCTTCCTCATTGCTTTCCTGTCACCCAGGGATTTCACTGCGATTGCCACTGGTTTCCTGCAAGGGTTGTGTTCTGGGGTGATGAATGGAGACAGCACTGGTGAGGGGCTATCCAGGCAGCCCCAGGCTCTCAGGAGGGTGATGGAGCAGGGTCTGGGTGCTCAATAGCCCCATGCCACTTCTTAAAGCCCATTTTCCTGACCCCTTCCTGTTTTACCCTTGGCAGTGGATGTGGAGGCTGCCAGGTAATCGTCCCAGGGCAGAGCTGGACCCCTTTCCCTGCTGGTGGGGAGGCTGAGGACAGCAGCAGGCACCATCCCCCTCCCCTCTCCAGCTGCACAGTTGTTAAAAAACCTCCCCCAAAACGCATCAAATAACCAATGTGCTGCTTTTTCCCCACAAACACTTGGCTTCACCATCTGGCTGCTCAGGGGGGACGTTAGGGAGGAGCTTTATCACCCTGCCCAGGCTTGCCTGGAAGCCCCAGCAGCCACAGGTGGCAAGGAGCAGGTTTCCCCCTTGCCTTCTTTTTAATAATACCAATTAAAAACCCTCCTAAACCTTTCAAAACACAACTGTTAAGGCTTCCACTGGGGGCTCTGCAGTGCAGCCCATCGCTCAGGCCAGTGAGGCAGCCAGGAGGGCTGACACACAGGGAGTGGGGGTAGGGGGCAGGGCTGGTGGCCACCCTTTGCTGCTCTAACAAGGTTTTCCCTCTAATTAATATGGCCCAGCAAAGCCGACGCTGCTGCTGCTGCTGCTGCTGGCTCTCTCGCCTTTTATCTCCCTCAGCATTGATGTGACATCAATGGGAGCTTTGAAAGCTGTTTGTTGTTTGTGATGTTGCATGTGTGGGAGAGGCAGGATGGAGAGGGGTGTCCCCAGCCCGGTCCAATCCTGCTCTGTATCTGTCCCCTCCCACACTGCACATGTCAGGGAGGGAGGGGGAGTGTGATTTGGGCTCCCCTGTTTCCAGCCTCCCCCAAGAAGGTACATGAGGTTTCTGCACCCAGTTGCTTCTCACATGGGTGCCCAGTTCACACCCCAGCATGCATCAAATTCACCAGTGAACACTGTTGCCTCGTGGCCAAATTAACCAGCACCTGAGCACCCAATTAACCAACACCTCAGCAGCCAATTAGCCAGGACCTGAGCAGCCAATCTGCTCCTGCCTGAGGAGCCCATTAGCTCTTGCCTGAGGGGGTATTTTGGGCATAAAATGGGCAGGTTTCGGGGAGCTGGGGGTTACAGTAATGGTGGTTGAGAAGTGCTGATCATGGGTGCTCTGAAAGTCATGGAAATACCCTGTTGGATCTCAAAACATCAATGGAGCCTATGGCAGGGAGGGGCAGGAGATGTGAGGTTGCTGTGATGAGTCCCTCTGTGCCATCGAGCCTGGATACTGTGATTATTCACCCAAAGGAAACTTGCTGTGGTGAGTGCCCTGAGGTGCAGCCTCCTCCTTGGGGTGTTTTGGGCAGCTCCTTGGGGTTCCCTTGCACAGGGAGTTGGGTGGAAGGCATGTGCTGTGTCCTAGCTGCCCTCCCCTGGCACAGCTGCAGTGGGGATGTTGGGGGGCTGTGGGTGAGGTGGCTCTGCTCCCCTTCCCCAGCATTTGCCTTGCACAGATATTCCTGCCATGCAGCTCCAGTCACCCCAGGGTTCCTCACAAGTGACTTTGCAGCTGAAGCTGGACAATGCTTGCCATGGTTGAGACTCAGAAGCAGAGCCCTCGGGGCTCGGGGAAAGCAGGAGCTTGGATGGCAATGCCCAAGCTTTGAGGCCAAGATCTCCCGCTGGAAGAGCAGGATGGGACCCCCAGCCATAGGTGCTGGGTTTCTGGGCGCAAGGTGGCTGCCCCGATGCCTCGGGGCTGGTGCCTGATGATTTGTTCAGGGGCTTTAAACCTGCGTGTCCCTGTCTGACCCAGCGCTTTCCTCCTTGTCCCCGACAGCCGCGAGTCTGGGGCAGGCAGAGCCGGGATCCGCAATTATCCACGGATTAGAGGCAGCTAATTTAGCCTGAGTTACAGAAGCTAAATTGAATCGATATGTTGGGGTGAAGCACGTAAAAGAGAAATCGATAAGTGTTCGGGAATGCAGAAGATGGGCTGTCCGGCTCTACGAGGTGATGCTTTCGGGGCTGCGGGAGAGGTGGAGACGTGGGAGCTGGTGGCAGGCGATGCACGCCGGCAAAAGCAGAGCTGCAACCCAGCACTGGGCTTTCAGAGGGTTGGGTTTTCTTTCTCTTTGCAGCTCAGCAGGCTGGAGGATGCCGTGACAGGCGTGAGCTCGGGCTCTGCGGGATTGACGGCGCGGGTTTGACAGCCAGCCCCCGCGCTCGCCCCCGCGCTCGCCCCCGCCGGGAACGTCACGGTTTGAAGTTCCAACGGAATCTGGGCAAACTGCAAAGCGCGCACCAGCAAGGTATCCTCACAACGGGATGCTCACTGGTGTCAACTGGGCATGTCCCAGTGACCCCAGGGCTTCTGAGCCCCTGCGACCACCGGCAAGGGCTGGGTCAGTCTCGTTTGTGCTGCCTCCTGGGTCTTTTTTTTTCAGAGCTGACAGCCGGTGAATATTTACAGCAGCATATTAAAGACGTCCACCACATCCCCAATTAGTCATGTGGCCTTGGGTAGAGCCAGGGGGCTGGGTACGGTGGCACTGATGTTACCCCCAGTGTTGGGTGCTGCTTGTTTGGCCCTGCAGATGGGGTGTGATGGAGTAGGGGAGTCCTGTCCCTGTGAGGCTGCACAAGCAACTCATGGGTCCTATCTTTGGATCAGACTCTGCTTCCATGTGTGACTCCTCATCCCTCCTGCTTGGGATGCTGACAGCACCAGACCTCTTACGCCTCTTGGCATCTCTTCCTCACCATCTCATGCTTTAAAACTCAGGTTTCTGTGGCTGTGACCGGTTTCTCCATCAGTTGCTGAGGGTTGTGGGAGTTGCTCTGCCTGCTGCATGCCAGGGATGCCCCTTGCCTCTGGGATGTGCAAAGCCTGGACAGCACAGAAGTGTTGATCTCGCAGAAAAGCAAGCAAGAAAGGCAATCTGTATTTTAGTGAATGAATGGATAGTAAAGGGGGAGAGGAGACAAAGCTGTTTCCCAGCTCCTAAGGAGTCGGTAGGGATAACACTGAAAAGAGCAAAATCTAATTTAGAAAGAGCATCCAAAGACAGAAGTGCTGGAGGGGGTCCTGGTCATAGGGAGAAGCCTCAGACTGAGCATTGTGCTGCAAGCTCACAGGGACTGGACCTGTCCTGGCAGCTTTGCCTAAGCTGGGACAGGAGCCTTCTGGGACCCTTCAGCCCGTGAGGAGGCTGGGCTGGGGGTTGGGTTCTGACAGGGGAAGGTCTCTGGCTTTGCTTCCTCAGTCTATAACTCCCTGTTGCTCTGACCCTCCCCTCCACCTCAGCCTTGACCAAGGACCTGCATCTTCCCAGCAGAGGTTTGTTTGTCCTGGAGCAGATCACCAGAGCCAGGTAATCAGCTTCTGGTAGCAGACACCATGCTGGGAAAAGCTGATTGTTAGTAGTAGCAGTAGTATTGATCCACAGGCAGCTGTCCTGGCCCCGAGGAATTAAACCAAGCCCTGATGGGGATGATCTGATGCTGAGGGTCAGAGCCTGTGCTGGTGGGGTCTGTGGTTTGGGGGATGTGGCTGCTAGGCACCCCTAGACACCTTCCTGCATCCCTGGCATGAGGTGGCTCAGCCCCACAGGAGGTTCAGTGAGTCAGGGACCTCCTATGGTCAGGTTTGTTGGAATGGGACAGGCTGGGGAAAAGTTTCTGTCCTTTCCTTGTGGAAAATGTGATCCCCACAGGCATGAGGATCCCACAGATCTCCTCCCTGCTGGTGTGGGATCCCTGGAGATCTGGGATCCCCTCCAGCACAGGCAGGATGCCTGCCCCATGGGCTGGATGTGGCTGATGGCTCTGAGAGAGCCGAGTGAGAGGCAGGAGGAAGGGATTCTGCTCATGAGCTTTGGAAAAGTCCTAATATTATTCATTTTAATTTAAATTCCTAGTTTTTTTTTCCCCTCCCTTCTGTATTGCCATTTCCTTCACTAACAGCATGGTTTTGATCTGTTGGCAGAATGAGGCTCTTTTCACACGCAGTGCCTGGGCCAGCGAGTGCTGCTGAGGGGCTCGGTAAGGGGACAGCCTGGGAAGGGGGAGGACAGGGGCACTGGGACAGACAGGCAAAGCAAAAGCAGGGAGGGGACAAAATTAAAGGGTAATCAGGCTGGGAAGGTGTCCCAGAGAGGGAAAGTTCTGTGTGTAGCTGGGTTAGCCCAGGTTGGTGCAGGGCAGAGGGTGGTTGTCCCCAGCACAGTGTGGTAGAGCCCCACTGCTCCTCCACCATGGAGTGGAATGGAGAGAGCAGCAAGGTCTCTGAGTCCTGTGGGGTTTGCAAAGCTGAGAATAACAGCCACATTCTCCTTCAGGGATGCTGCTGTTCTCTCCACGCCACCTTCTTGCCTGTCTGCCCTTCTGCTCTGATCTCCCTCATCACACGCTAGTGACAGTCCTGACTATGCCACTAATGAAGGGCTGCAGTTTCAACTGCCAGGGCAAATCCTGCACTTATCTCTGGCCAAGATCCCTGTGGCAAGAAATGAAGTCCCCAAATCACTTTTATCTCCCAGGGCAGCCAAGGGGAAGGGCTGTGAGGGAGTGGGGGTCCCGCAGCCCCCCCTGAGGGGTGCAGCGCTCTTCCTGAGCCACATCTCCATGGCAACGCTGAGGGATGCTCCTGTGAGATGCTTTTGTAAGGCCACCGAGGGGAATCCCAGCAGCCTAGAGGCTTCAGCAATGCCTGTCTGGGCTGGCAGCAGGGCTGCAATACCCCTGCAGACACTGCACAAAGGCGCTGCTTGATCTCAGCCCCAGCAGCAGCCGCTTAAAGCCCGTGTCCAAGCAGCCTCCTCTGCTCTCCAGCCTTACCAGAGCTGACAATCATCTCCCAGAGCAAACAGCCACAGAATTAACCTCCCAAGCCTTTCAGCCCTCAATTTTCCAGTCCTGACCCTATCCTTAGCGAGCTGAGGGGTAGAAATCTCCACCCAATTCCACAGCACAGGCACAAGCCCAGCCTTTGGCCCTAAATATATAGCTCTCTTTAACATCTGTCTTTCCTTTTCACTGTGGTTTTTATTACACGACACATTTGTATTAAAGTAAACACACCCCAGGAGGGGGGGAGCTCAGGGTCCTCTCACACATCAGGAGGCCAAGATGTTTGTGTGAAGGCATGGGGTGCTTTGGAGAGCCAGAGGCTCTGCTTTGGGATGTCCCAGGGCAAAAACCAGCCCTGCAGAGAAAACACAGCTCTGTGCCCATGCTCACTAGCTGATTGCTGCAGGACAGAGTTGCCTTCAATGGGGCTGCTCCCTACTCCCAAAGTCGTTTCCCCCTTGTCCTCGTGGGCTGTGCCTGGGGGAAGCTCAGGCTGCTCCCCTTCATTTGTTGCCACCTATCTATAATTCAGCGTGGCTTTTAGTTATATTCTAATTGAGTTTCATGTGTCACAGCGTGTCTCAAACAGAAAATATAAATATTTAACAAGCTCCACTGGTAATAAAGATTCACATTTGCCTCGTTCTGCTTCCCAGGGCATGAATATTCTGCGCCACGCTCTGCGGGTATTAACTCCATTCAGATCTCTCCCTGGTTGTGCAATGGAATGGTAACGACAGAGAGAAGCCAGAGCTTCAAGAAATATATAATCAAAACCAACACCACCAAAGCAGTTTCGTGGCATTAACACCCCTCTGAGGCTTTAGAGGAGCACTGATGTGTTCTCTTTCATTGTCGGCTCCTCTGTGCGCCCGCTCCCAGCGGTGATGGGGGTGGGAGCTGCTCCAGTCACACCAGTATGAGTGAGAACTGGGGCATGGGAAGGGCAGGAGGCATCTGAGGCTCAGGTTTTGCAGGGTAAGGGCTGAAGAGAGCTTGGTTTTGGTCGAAATAAAGGCAGGATTGTGTGCCTGTTGTGCTGCTGCTCGAGTGGGGATGTGCGTGGGGTTGGACACAAATGAAATGGTCACTGGTTCATGCTGGGGCTGGGTCAGGGCTGCCACAGCCAGGGGCTCAGATGGTAGCACAGAGAGCGGTCATGGTGTGGGGAAGCCTTGGGTGATTTTTGGGTGAGGATGAGCTAGGACTGCCCTGAGCCAGTGGGACCCAGGCACCACAGGAGAGTGGCTCTTGGGGAGAGTGGTGGGACCTGCTGTGCTGGGGGTGACTGAGTGCTACAGCCAGGTCCAGTGTGTGGGGGCTTGCTCAGGTCTGTCCTGGGGGAGATGAAGCCATTTGGTTCACAGCTGAGTCCGAGCTTCCCACCTAAACAGCTCCCAAACTGCTTTTTGTATGGTTATGAATGTTTTAAGGCAGAGCAAGGCTTCTGGAGCATGTCAGCTCTGGTGTGGGGGGAGCAGCAGCAAAGCCAAGGCAGAGAACAGGCTCTGAGCTGGCTGGTGCATGTGTTGTGCTGTTGGGATCTGCTGGGAGGTCAGTGTGGGGCAGCTGCCAGTCCCTCACCTCCATCCTCATGTGGTCTGAGGAGCTGGGCTGCTCCTTGGAGACTTCCCATGGGAAAGGCTGGGGCTGTGAGCTGCTCACAGGCTGCCTTGCAGCCCCCAAACCCTCAGTATCCTGAGAAAAGGGAGGACAGGGGGACACGCTGGGCTGGTATCAGCATGCAGAGCATGAGTGGTGACGTGGGTCTGGCATCACAATCCCTTGGTGTTATGGGGCTTGGCAGCACTGCACTCTCCAGCCCCACACTCATCCCCTCCATCCCACGGGGCAGTCAGATCCCCACCAGCTCTGCCCTTCTCACACCCCAGCAGCCCTGGCCCACCAGATCCAGCAACTCCTGCACCCATGAATCTCATTTTGGCCCTGCATAACTCTGACCACGTGTGCTCACCATGGCTGGGCAACTCCAATACCCTGCTCAAAGCTTCACAGCCCACAGAGCCAGTGGCCAGGTTTAAAACCCCAGCTGCAAGCTGCTGCTGGTGCCTGGGGATTCATTAACTCAATTACCACTCAGGCCAGAGAAAGGCCACGGAGATGATTCAGCTAAAAGGTGTTGAACCTCAGGTACCACCAGCACAGCCAGGAGCAGCCTGAGCTGGCACAGGAGAAGGTCCCAGTCTGAACAGGGGCACGTGGCTCGCAGCTGGGGCTCACCAAGGCCATGGTGCTGCTCTGCCACAGCTCACATCACGTTCCTCTCTTGCATCTCACACGGCTCCCCAGGCTGTGCCTCGTGGCAGGGCTGAGCTCCACAGCGAGCTGTCTCCTGGCTTCCCAGATATCATGAAGATGTTGCAAGCTGCTGAAAATTCAAAGTGGCTGTTTAAATGATGTGCTATGAGGGAAGCAGCCTGAACCTTGGAAGGAGCCTAACGACGGGACTGCTGGGATGCTTTCAATGGCAGGAACCCAGAATCCAGCCCAACGTGCCTTTAAAAGGGAAAATGGTCAGGTTTGCCTGTGAAATAGTAACTAATAACCCATAAGCAATGACATCACAGTCCACCTTGCTGCTGGGGAAGTGATTTACAGATGCCTTGCCTACATGAAACGAGAACATCTGCTCTCTGCTGGAAAGAGGAGGAAGATCTCCTCATCAGCATTAAATTTAAATGAGCCAATCCTCATTTGCAGGCTTGTGCAGCGCTGAGGCTCCTGCCAGAGGGTGACTGGGGAGCACAGCCTGCTGTGGGGGCTCAGCAAACTGTTTCTCCCTCCCTGGTTTTCTAAAAGGAGTGAAAACCAAACTTTTCTACCCAAGAAGGCTTCCCTGGGTCTGGACTGACCCACGAGCAAGCTGGGTGGGATCAGGTCTCCCCCCTCCCCAGCACTTTGTGTTCAGCCTCTTCTCATCTCTGAGGGGAGGTGGAGGATGAAATGCAACCCATGTCCTCAGGGGTGTGAGAGGGAAGCCCAGCACTCTTGGTGATTTAGAAATTGCTTTAGGGGTAAATAAGACCAGGATGAGCCCATCACAGCATCTCACAGCAGTTACCCAGCCCAGCTGCCCTGCTCCCATCAGCCTCCACAAGCTGCCAGCGGGTTCTACAGGATCTGTAATTACACTTGATGTTAAAGGGCCATTAATTAAAAAGTTTTCCCAGCAGAGGCCTTGACAAACAAAAAATGGGGTGTAGAATAAGCCCCCACCCTTTGCAGAGCCGGGGTTAGCCCCTCTCTCATTTAATGTTCATGGATTTTAAAAGCATTTGGGTCATTTTCTCCCCAGCTGGTGGGAGAAGCCACTGTTTTGAGACAGAGGAAGAGGTGCAGAAGGTGCAGTCAAGTCAGTGTCAGCCTCTTTGGAATGGGATGGTGACCTTTCTCGTCTCATGGCAGCACAGCCCTTGCAAGGGGGTTTAATGAATTTGACCTCTACAACATGAGGCTCAGCTGGTGCTGTCCTGTGCTGGGAGAGGTGGCTGGAAAAACCTTTACTAGGGCAAATTTTGGTTAATCTCTTTCAGATGGGCCAAGACATGGTCTGCTCATGCCTGGCTCCCAGCAGCACCAGGAGCTGCCTGCTCCCTGTGCTCTCTCCTCCTCCCACATCCACCTTTTCTCAATTAGCCCTTGCTCAGCAGATGCCAATCACCCCCCAAGCTCCTGCCAACCCCTTCCTGCCAGGCCCCAGGGCAGGAGGATGTCTGTGGGTGCTGCTGCTGCAGCAGCTTTGGGGTGAAGCTGTCCTTGGACTGGAGTTCCTGAGTGCCCAGGTAAGACTTGTCCTGTTGAGATCTCATTGCTGTTGTGTGGCTGTGGCTGCCATGGGTCCCTGGCTAGATAGATATAAGGCAGTTGCTTTTCTTGAACCTGGAGTTAGGTGACTTGTTGATGTGCTGCTGTTACTCAGCTTTCCCTCTCCTTATAAAGCTGTGTGTGCTGTGAGCACAAGTCTCAGTGCCTTCTTTCTTGCCTAGCCCAGGGCTGAGCTCTGCAGCCTGACCTCTGCCTGGTGCACACTGGGCATTTGCTTGTCTCTGCCCTTTCCCTTGCCTCCTCTCTGAGCTCTGTTGGCTTTTTGGCACCTCGTGCCTCTCCTTCCTGGGGCCACCCTGAGCTGTGGCAATGCCTTCCTGGGCTCCCTGGGATGCTGGAAATGCTCATAGCAGTGCTGAGGGCTGAGGTGGGCTTGTTGGGGAGCACCACACGATGCTCACCAGCATCCTGGCGCTCAGCAGCGCTCGGGGAGCTGGGAGGGGGGACTTGTTACCAAGAGCCTCATTTCCCTCTTGTCTCCTCCTGTCAGACAAGATTTGAAGATTCAATTAGAGTGGGAGCTGCTGATAGCAGCGGTGCTGGCGTGCTGCTGGCACACTGCTGGCCCTGCACAGGAGCCAGATGAAAGCTGAAAGCACTGCAGGGAGGTGGGGAGAGGAGGGTATTGGAAAGGGAGGCTCTTGGGCTGCCAAAGAGCCTGGGAGAAAAAGGCAAGAAATGCAGATTTGGGGGGATGGCGGGGGGGAGGGTGTTGAGGGATGGTTGAAGGCTTGGGGATGTGCTCCAGATCCTGGTGTCTGTTTGAGAGAGGGATCTTAAGGCAGCACTGGGTAGGGATCGGGGGGGGGGCATATCTGCTCCAAAATCCCCCCATGTGTGTGAGGTGAAGCTGGGCTTCCTCCCTAAGATCTCATCCTACAGGGCAGTGGTGAGAGTGAGCTGGGAGTGGGGCTGAGGGGAGAGCAAAGCCTCCCGAGTGTGTCTGATGGGCAGCTGCCTCAACCAAGCAGCAGAAGCAGAAGGCTGGATTTCAGTTCAGGGTTTCTTCCCCCACTCTCCTCAAAAGCTGTGCTTTCTTTTGCACTAAAGCTTCAGAGAAATGTAGAGACCATCTTACTGTTTGCTGAAATGCTGTAGCCTTTGGCTGCCTGGCTGTGTGCAGGGACAAGGATGGGCTCCCCTCAGAGGTATTGAATGAGGCAGTGCTGGGTCATTGCATCCCATCCAGAGGAGCTGTCTGTGGGACTGATGGGCCCTTTGCACCTTTGAAGAGTCAGAGCCAGGATCTGGCCCCTAAAACATCCAATCTGCCCAAACAGAAGAGTCTTGAAAGGATGATTTCCTCTCCCCATGATGTTTTCTGGAGGTAATAGCAGTTGTTAAGGAAAAAAAAATCCATTTATTTCTTTAAAGATAGAGGGGGTGGACAGATCTTTATTATAAATGGTATTTTTACTATAAGTTATATTCAGCTTTTGCCAAGTCAGGAGATTCAGCTCCACCAGTGCTCCAGCCCCGAGCAGCTCAGCCCTTGCAGATATAGCAGTTCCCAAAACTCGGGCTATAGTCAGGCACAGATGGATTGTGTACCAAAAAGTCAAGGTGCAAACATTGATCATGCAGGAAAGTGCTGGTCATCAGCCAAAAATAGGCATTCCTCAGCCTAAATTATTAATTCCTTTCTGCATGCTGAATGGATTGAGCCAGTCACATATGTCCTCTCTGCACAGTGGTTGTGCTTCATGCTGTAGTATATTTTTCCCTCCAACTACTTGTCTGGCTCTTCACTTAATAAAGATTGAGAGAGACAATAAAAAACATTCATTAAAGAGCTAAAAAAAAAAGAAAAAAGAAAAGAAGATGAAGCCCTGCTTGTAGCCTCTAGCAAGTTGGTTTCATTAAGCAATTGCTTCTCCCAAAGTCTCTGTGGTGGTTGCCCGTGCTGGTACCCAGCCCCAGGCTTTGGGGATGAAGCATCAGACTGGAAAGCCTCAGGATGCTCGAGGTGAAAGCCATGGCACTGAAGGGATAACTGAGGGAGGGCAAGAAACTGCCTGAGTGATGAAAAAGGGAACTGGCAAAATAAGATCTTGGGGAAAAAACAGCAATTTGGATGGGGTTATGCAGGGTTAAGCTGTTATCTTGTGCTGTGTTGAGAGTGAGGCTGGTTTTCTGCTCCTCCTGAGTTGTTAGCTGCTGTTCTAAAAAGCATGTGTGCTAAAATCATTACAGTGGGGCTCTTCCAGCACTGAGAGATGGGAGCAACCTGAGGCTGTGCCAAGGCTGGGCCTTGGAGGAGTG
Organism: Urocolius indicus; assembly: GCA_013401255.1. Classification (NCBI taxonomy): domain Eukaryota; kingdom Metazoa; phylum Chordata; class Aves; order Coliiformes; family Coliidae; genus Urocolius; species Urocolius indicus. Next base: position 10,426 of record WBNH01003675.1, on the reverse strand, counting down.
GGGGAACATACCAGGGAGGTTGCAGAGACTCCGTGAGGATGAGTGTGGTGAATGTTTCTCTGCTGTAGCTGTGTTGGTGACCCATGTTCCTCGGGTTAATTCCCTGATGGGGGGCAATCAGGAGTCCCCAAGCATGGCAAGGGCTCCAGTCTCAGAGCACTGGCTGTCACTGGTGGGGCAGGGGAGCAGGAACAGAGTGGGCTCTCAGCTGACAAAGGGCTTTTCAACACCCCCCATGTCAGTCAGTGGGTTGTGGAAGGCCTCCTCTGCCCCCAAACTGCACCATCCGCAGCCAGATGCGTGTTTTCCCTCCAGCTCCAAGGCATGAGAAAAGCTTTGGATCATGTTGCCATTTATCACCCTGCCCTGAGCCAGATGCCTATATGGGTTCAATCTATAGCTCCCAGAACTGATAGAAATATTATCCTGCCTCACTAGAATCACCCCCAGCTACTGCAGCTGGATGTCAACAGCCAAACAAACAGCGGCCGGTTCCCATCGGGTGGGAGCCTCTCTGCTGAGGGCTGTCTTCAATCCTCCTCCTGCTAAAATGGTTCCAGATGTGGGCTCTTCCCGTTACAGCTCAAGTGTAGCTCCTGAACAGCCGACTCTAAATCCCATTATGGCACTGGAGACAGCTCTGGTGAGCGTCTGCCTCAGCTGAAGCTCCTCCAGTGATGCGAAACGCTGCTCTTGAGGCTTTTCCTAGAAGTCCTGCTAAGAGAGGGAGGGCAGGGTTTATGCTTCCCCCAAAATGGTGTGAGGGACAGAGGAGCAAGAAGGCTGTGCAGGGATGAAAGCCATGCTGCTGCTTCCTCCTCCTTGGGTGGCACAGCTTCTGCTGGGGGGCTGCTGAGTAACTTGAAGTGCGTTGCATCTGCTGTTGGAGGCATAATTGATGTTTGCAATGTGTGAGCCCTCTTCTTCCTGCCCCCTCGAAACCACCACAGCCCTAAAATTCCTGCTGCCACCTGGATTGTCCCTGCTTCACCCTCATCCCTCTCCCCTGTGTTATCTTCTGTATAATTAGGATGCCAGGACTGTGCATGGGAGGTGAATGTGACCTCATTAGTTTCTTATGCTGTATTGCAAAGTCTTCTCATTTATATCCTCAGCCCCTATATGTGCAGCTCTGGTCTCTGAGGTCACTTTCTGCTGCTTTTCATCCCTCTTGCCAAGGCTCCAGGCTGGAGCTGGGCTCTCTTCCTCAACTCATTGCTCCACTTCCACCTCAAAGCCAAACCCCACTGCGTATTTAAGAGAGAAATTGCTGGTTTGCTCCAAGCAGGTGGGAAAGGCTCCATGGGGAGATGCCCTGGGTTGGGGCAGTGCTGAGGGGGTTCTTCTGAAAAGTTCTGTGTGCTTCTCCTCCTTGGCCAGCTGAGATAGAGGGATGAGAGCGCAGAGGCTGAGATCCACAACCAAGATCACTCTTCTCTAGCAAGAGCATCCTCTTATCTATGTCTGCTGATGCCAAAATCCTGCTAGACTGGTGATGCTGCCTTGGTCCTCGGGACGTTTAGGTGCTTCATTTTCAACTTAGAGGATATATGGCTCTGTCGAGCCTGTCTTCCTTTCCTGCTCTAATTGAAGGGAGAGTGCTCTTTGAGGTGGGAAGGTTTGCATCGTCTCTCCTGTGTGATGTTGGATCCCTTTATAGGGCAGGTACCTTCTAAAGCAAAATGTCTTCAATTCTCATGATGAGCATAACTCTCCAAAAATGCAGGCAACAAACAAAATGAGCCCAATGTAATTAAAATGGAGACAGCTTATAATCTGGTAACCCACTTACAGGCTCAAAGCTTCAGCTTTAAAAAAAAAAAACACAACCAAACCACCCCAAACTCTTTGCTCCAAATCCATTTAAATAAACAGACACACAAAGGCTCTCTGTACATTGTCGGGATACAAAGAGAATGGGATCAAAAGCAGCTGTGGCCAGGCTGTACATATGTAGTGAGGAAATTGCTTGATCTCAGACTGCACCTTGCACATGCAAATGTGTTTGTGGACCTTGCTGTGAATTGCATTTGTACCAAAGCTGAGCTGCAGGGCTGTGCTGCGCTGGAAGGGCAAAGGCTGGTGTCTCCTCTGCTGCAGGAGCCTTGGCTGGGGAAGCAAGGGAGCTCCTGGTGTGCTGGGATGTCTGCTTCTTGAGGCAGGAGTGGAGAGAGGCCACAGATCAGCTGAGCTTTGCTCTCTCTCTATGAGTGCATTGCTCCAAAACCTGGGAAAGAAATGGAAGTCCCCGTCCTTAGCACTTGTGTTGTGGGCTCTCTGCTTTTCTGATGTCACGTGTGCCATGTTCTGTCATGGTCATGCTCCTCTGGGCTCACAGGAGGGTTTCCTGGTGATGGGGCTGTGGGGTTTGCATCTCCTACTCTGCCTGGACACAAGCTCTTGTGGCTCTGCAGCAGAACCTGGCTGACCTTGAAGTTTTGCCAATAGCCATGCGATTTATCTGAGGCTGGACAGCACAGGCTGTGAATCCAAGATCAAGTGTGCTCCCAGGGCAGCAAGATTCAGCCCAGAGAAGGCATTTTGGGTCAGACAAGAGCATCTTCCTGTTGCTCTTGCAGGTGGTTTTGTGCTAGTTAGAGCCCTTGGGAAGGGGGATGCTTGTATATGTATGATGTGGGGCACTACTAGGGAAAGGTGAGAAAGCTATTCTAAAGTGGCTGGAAACCTGAAGCACACGGCTCAAGCCCGTGGGGATGGCTGCACTCAAAATGAGCGTTGTCTGCAGATATTCCTTTGCTCCGGCTCTGCTGAAGGAAGGTCTCTGGCTCGCGCGGCGGCCGGGAATGCCCGGCGTGGCACTGCCCTCGCTCGAAGCCGTGTCATCCCCTCCCCACCCTGGGGGATGTTTGTGGCTCCATCGCCGCCGTCGGGGCCGGTTCCAGTCGCGGGCGGGACTCGCACCGGCAGAGGGAGCTGCGGCCGCGCGCTCCGAGCACAGGGGACGGGGCACCCGCTGCTCCCGGGGACGGGGGCTGGCGGCGGCTCCGTCCCCTCAACCCCCGAGCTCGGGGCCCGGCTCCTCTAAGGACCTGCTGGCCAGGATTATATTCCGGCCCGGCCCTGGGGCGACCTGCTCGGCACGGAGCGGGCATCGCGAGGAGCCAGGGGCTGGGAGGGGGCCGTGACCCACATGCTCCGAGCCCCGCAGCACCGTCTCTGCTGGGGAGACAATGGCAGGGGGGGAGTAAAGCCGCCTGCAGCAAGGCGGGGGGGAGCTCGGGCAGCGCTCGCCGGCGCAGCAGCGAGGATGCTGAGGCAGGCGGGAGGGTGCTGAACCCCGGGCTCCCGGGGGCTGCGGCTGGCGGACGCCTTGCTCCCGGTACCGGCTCCTGCTGCCCTCAGCCCCGGCAGCCCCTCCCTCGCTTGGGGCTCCTGCTTTCCTGCAGAAAGCACCGAGCCAGGGCGCTCCTCTCCCTGCCCCATCACCTCCTCTCCTCTTCCCCCACCACCTCCCCTCCTCTTCCCCCCACCCCCCCCCCTCCTCTTCCCCCCACCACCTCCCCTCC
>WBNH01003674.1:0-42481 GCA_013401255.1 Urocolius indicus | reverse complement strand
AGGGCTAAACCACCACACACTGTTATCACAGTGATGCACATGGGGTTTCTCTCTCCCTACTTCCCCTTCTACCTGAGATCATTATTTTACTTCATTGCAGCTTCTTAGGCACAGCTATCATAATGGAATTGAAGGCTGGGGGTGGGGGGAAGTGGTGTCAGGGAGGAGGCAAGACATAATTTCAGGAAAACCTAAAAAGAGGGTGAAAGAGGGAATGGAAATGTTTACAGACTGAGATACACAAATGGAAAACATAGTAATTACTAGGAAACAATGTTTAATAGCTGCAATTTACAATCAAATTTGAGAGTTCAAAATGGAAATGCTGTTTAGCCTTAGAGTCACTGTCTCTCAACATTCTTGTCCTTTGCTCCTCAAGAGAGCTGCCAAAGACCACCAGCCACCAGCATACAATCACACCTGCCCCAAGGGCAATGTGCAAAGGCAGCCAAGTCCCAGCCTCAGATTATTTGGCTCATAGAGGACCCTCACCCATCCTGCAAACCTGATGGAGAAGGCGGCCTGTGTGGGAAGTAACTGCAGATGATTGAGGGCACACAACAGCCATTTCAGAAGCTGGGTTGTCTGTATAGGACAAGCAAGGTCACCGTCCAGTATGCTCTTCATCTTACTTATGCAAATTTCACCTGGTGTTACATTTTAGGCACCACACAGCTTTTACATCCCCGGTGTGTCACACAGATTAGCAGCCACCATGTCACCTACACATAAGCCTATGCTTACTGGTTTGTTATCAGGTGCCTGCCACTCTACCGCTTCCTGATTTAAGGACTGCCTGGTGCCAGCTGCATCTGTAATGCAGTCACCAGTGATGAATAGTGATGTCACAAGTGCTACATCGCAGCATCGCTGAAGGAGTTGGGATGATAAAGGGGGAAGAATGCCTATATTTACACACAAATGGCTTAATAATCAGCAGGGTCAGCAAAGAAAATAGAATTAGGCAGGAAAATAGAATTACCATTATTTGGATGCTAACTGGAAGAAATGTGATGCTTTTAAACACGGAGTGTGTGTGATGTTTCCTGGAAAAGGATATTGCATTCTGACAAGCCGGAGACAGGCTGGGTAAAGCAAGAAAAGGGAGAGATGAAAAAAGACTTGGGCTCTGGAGTGGAAAATACAGGTAGAGAGAGCATTGCTTTCTGCACAAAGGCTTTTACTTAGAGGAGAAGCAAGGAAAAGGGGAAGTATCTCAGCAGAGTAAAGTGACTGAATTTTGTCAGTTTATTCCAGACGGTGATGAAACTTGAGATTCAAGAGACCAAGATTGTCCTCCCTGGCCACACACCCTCCCCAATGTCCTTATGGAAAGGACAGCAACCTGGGGAGCCTTGCCTAAACTTTGTTTTCTGCAGTTTACCCTTCCACCTCTTGCCCTCCCTCTTTAGAGCAGGATGTCCATGAGACAGAGGCGACAACTTCCTACTGTCAGGCACACGCCCAATTTCACCTGCTTCTGTCATATAGGCACTTCCAGGAGGCATTCTTACTGGCATTTTTTTAAATCCACATCTGATTGGCGTCCATCATCCACAGCTCTTTGCTTCCTCCCTCACGTCTCCCTTCAGCTCTCACAGCACTGCTGCTGCTGATTGCAGGATCTTTGCTTTTGAAGGCAGCCTGGGGTGGAGTACCTCCTTTTAGCTCTCTGGGAATACAGAATAATTACACCTTTGTTGTTTTTTGAAACAGGAACCATTCAAAAGCACAGTGCTCCTGACAGCTCCTGGAGAAATGATGTCCCAATGATAGATTTCTTTTTTAATGTCTAGGCTCCTCCTGATGCCCATCTGTGGTCCTTAGCATTATTATGAAATGTTTACAGCCATTTCAGGTTATCGCAAGCTCCAGCCTTTCAGTTTGCAGAAGAAACACAACTTTGCATTGAGCGCTATCCTCTGTTCAGGCTGAACTATTTGGTTAAAAGAACAAGCCAACAAAGACACTACTCAATGGAGGAAAATTTTCCAGGAGGCTTTTACCAACACCTCTGTGATCCCCTAGTTTCAGAGGTATCACGGCACTAGCTAGAGGCAGTAACTTTTACAGGACCACCTAGCATAAAGTCTAGGCTAAATATCTTGACATAGATGTGACAGCAATTACGTTTATGCATTTCTCTACATAGCTAGAGGCATGCAGGATTTGGAGGTTCTGCCTTTTTTCCTATTCTAATATGACTTCCCTGTACTACTTGAGAAGGACAGTTTATTTGCATGTAGCACATTTCTTTTGGAGGTGAATATAGCACTTCTCTGCCTCACAGACACTGTTGTAGCAGCTATGAAGTTGCTGATTGAAAAGTGCTGTAGAAGTAATAAACTACCAATGATAGACACAGAAACTCTCTAGGAAATCTTATCTGCAGCCTCCCAGCCTAATTTTGCCTTTTGATACGTACAATTTATTTCTGAACTGTCCAACTTGAAACAACCTAAAGGGATCTGTTTTTCAGAAAGAGGTGTTTCTCATTCCTCCCTCTGCTGAAACCCAAGGTGTTGCACTAAATCAGCCACAAATGCTCAGCACTACTGAAAAGTAGTAGCATGCTCCATGTTACTTGGAAAGCTTAAATCTTTTTTCTAGTCATTTGAGCAATCTCCACCTATGTCCCCAGCCTCTGCTGTTTCCTGCCTCAGGAGCTTTGCAGTAAGTGACGTCTGAGGTGAACTGCACTGGGAGGCAAGGAGCGAAAGGACCATCCTTCCCACGGGCACCCAGCGAGGCCTCAGCACAGCCTGTTAGTACCTATTGCAAGAGTGGGAAAAACAAGTAGCTGCAGCAGCACGGTCTTCCATTCTTGTTGCCGGCCCCACTCCCCTCCCCAGAGTTTCCAGGTCAAAGACGCAGCGATGGGTCAGATTTGTAGTCTGCCAATCCATTCAGCGGGGGAAGTTCGGGCTCTGTGTCCTCACGGTCTGGTCTGCCTGGCCTGCGCTTTAACCAATTTGCCGCAGAGGCATTACCGTGGCGGCCCGAAGCCGCCACCACAGAGGCTGGGCAGGGAACCGCACAGCTCGCCCACAGTTGGCGACTTCCCTGGCTTTTAAGTGGGAAAGGGGGCGGGGGGGAAATAAGACAAGGGAAAGCAAAAGCAGCAGGACTAACTGGGGGAAAGGTGAGCAGGGAGAAGCTGTAGAGAGGAATGGAGAAGCGGGAGCGGGCTGTCTGCTCCAGGGCTGTACTGGCACCCAGCGGCGGCATGGTGAGCGGCCGGGCGGACACCCCGGCTCGGGCTCAGCGTCCGAAAGCCGTGGAAGCCCCTGCCGAACAAATAATGTAGCTGAGACTTTTTAGCAACCCTTTTTAAAAGGGAAGGAAAAAAAAAAAAAACAGAAAAAAATAAACAAAAAAGAAACAAAAAAACCCACTCAACACACAAACCAAAACCAAAACAGACACCCTCAAACTTTGATCTTCTTCCCGTACAGCCCTCAAGTACGCTTGGGCAAGGCAGAAAACAGAAAATTGTCGGGAAAGGATTCTTTGTACTGCACCAGACTTTACAGTTTGATATTTTCAGTGGAGCTAAAGAGCCTAATTTAGCCTTGCTGGTGAAAATTCAGCACCTGTAGATGTACCCGCTAAAATAAATGTTTTCGAATTCACCTAGCTGTTTTTCAAGATGTTGAGAATAAATCCGCCTTTTTGCAAGATAAGAAACATTTCACATTTTATTTCAAAGAGACAAAGTTAAGTAGTTCTTCAAAACAAGGGCAATCTTTCAATCAGAGCCTCAGTAATAGATGCTCTATGCTGAATAGTCTTATGTAGCAATGACAATATAATTAATTGATGGATGAGTTAAAATCTGTTAGGACTCGCTCAAAATCCACTTCATATAGTAGTGTGTGTCCATTTTCCAGATAGGCTGCATCCATCAATAATACTGAGGTATGGAATAGGGAAAGACTTCTGAAATCATGAAAGATACTTTGAATGTATCAAGCTTTTCTTTGTTTTTCTGCTGTGCCTTATCTTTCCCCTCTAATCCAGTATAGCCATTTGCCTTACAGAACTATTTTGTGATATGAAGAAATTACACAGGAGGAAACAGGAGTATGCAAATGAGATTATACTCAGAGCCCAGATCCATTTCTAACTGGCTGTTTTGTCAAGCCAGAAGTGACTTACCTTCCTGCTATCATTTTTTCATCTTATAAGTCTTGTTTGTCCCACCTGAAACCCACAGGTGTGCTAACACAGAGGCTCTTTTCTATGGTTAAAACCAAAACTCGTTCACTCTAGCAGTACCCCAATACATTTGGCAGGGTTGTAAATTTGGGATTTAGACAGTACATGTTCTGAACCTCATTTTTTTACACACCAAATGAAACATTTGAGTTTTACCCACCACTGCCCAGTGCCCCAGTTGGCTGCATAATTGCCTCTTCCTAATGAGCTGAAGCTGTGCACATCTTGTCATTTGTAGGAGTTTATGCTATAGATACAAGGATTAGCAAGGATTTAGGATTTATATATCTTTTGAAAGATGAATAACTTACCACTTTATGTCTTCTACCAGTGGGAAAGTTAAACAAAATGCCATTCACTACATTACTCTGTGAACTCCTATCAGCAGAGAAAGGTCTGGAGAACTAGAGGGTTTTACCACTTCACCCCAAAGATCACTGTATGTAGATCAGGTGAACAGAGGACTGAGATGAATCCCAGAGTTTAGAAGGCTACACTGAAAAGAGCATTCACCGTTGCATGCTGAGGGAAGGACAGTTGAGGGGTAAAGATGTCTGTGGAAGCAGCAGGAATCCTCCCACATCCAGTGGGAGCAGCACCTCCCACACTCCCTTCCCTCAGATGTTATACTTCTGTCAGCTTCATCCAGCTTGAAAGTTAGCTGCAGCACCCCCACAAAATATCTGAGACAGTAATACAAGAGCCAATTTCTTAAGCAGGCTGAAGTTTCAGTCACCACCATTCTCCCACACATTTGAACTCCCTTCTCCCCATCTATTTTTTCATTCCTACATCAAGCACTGTGACAAGTCAGCTCTTTGTTTTTAGTGCCTCAATTACTCCTTCACAGCACTTGAACTGCTGAGTCCTCCCACAAAATCAGGATAATGAATAATGTTCATTGTCTGCTTTGGTGTATCTTTTTTTCCCCTCTCAGGCTTGCAACATGACTGGAGCAGCACATGCACTGACAGCTGAACAAATCCCACACTGTCACAGGGACAAGGAACAGCCCTGGCAGCCTTATCAAATAGTGCAGCTCACTTTGCTGTGTTTAGGGGTCTTTGTCCCAGCTACTGACCATGAAGGACCCAGACCAATTGAGAAGCAAGTCTGCGAAGGAGACCTGAGGTACAGGGATACCCAAGATACTCAAAGGAGACATGCCCTGTCTTAGTCCACCAAGAAGTGTTACTCCTTGTAACTCCACCCACATTAATAGTTACTTTCAGATATGGCAACTAAGACACAGAAGGTGAAAGCTCAGGTGTTTCTAACTTGGATTGCCTTTAGCAGCATTAGCAGCTGAAATCAACAGCCAGGTAGCTTCTGTCTGTCTAGGCTTGAACCGAACAGTTTCTTATTAAAAATCAAGAAACACAGAGACGTGTGTAATATTGCATATAATATATATGTATTGCCATTACTCATTCTTACAAAAGCCTATTTCTGTAGCAGAAGTCCCCGTCATTACTGACTCCCCCTAGGTCAGCTTGATTCCAGCACCAGCAATCACATTTACCTGCAGCCTGGGAGACATCAGTCACGTTGCCATCAATACCCTCACAACAGAGCCTCACAATATTTGAAATTGTTGCTCAATTAATCGCCAGCTAGTTCCTGCCAAATTAACTGCAATAGTTCTTCCTTTGGCATAGAAGGAAAGAATACGGCCCTTAAAAGTGCTCTGAGGTCACATTAGCCTTGCACACGCTCCATTACCCCTGACCTTGTGTCTTCAGCAGAAGTTGGAAGCCTGTATCAGACATTTGCCTTGGGCAGCTTTCCTCCTCTGTCAGCATCTAGAGGCACCAAACTGAAGACTAAAGAAGATCCTGCTGGGAGATGTGGGGCAGACAGAGGGAATACAGGGGCAAAAAGGCTAGAAATGCTGTCCTGGAGTTTCCAGCAGGGGCCTGGCTTGAGGGACCAGAGCAGCTAAACAGGGAACAGTGGACAATGCTTGAAGAACAAGAGGAAGCTGTCAAAAGGCTGCGTGGAAAGTAAGGGTGCCCTGTTGAGGGGTAGAAGGGTACTAGGTGAGGAGTTGGCAACTGGCGTAGCTCTCTTCCTCTTCATCTAGGGAGTGGAGCCAAAGGAAATAAAAGGTGGTTTACTTTCTGTGCTGCTGTGGTCACATGGACATTGCTCCTATTGTGAGAGTTGCAGGAGGATCAGCAAGAGACACAATATATTTTCTCCTCTCCTCTCCTCTCCTCTCCTCTCCTCTCCTCTCCTCTCCTCACCTTCCTTCCTTCCTTTCCTTCCCTTTTATGAGCTAAAAATACCAGAAGTGTTGAAAAAGCCCACAGAACCAGTCTAATTTCTTGCTGTTTCAAACAGCAGAGGGAGGTGACTGTCCTTTACACCTAGGGAGCACAAAGATTTCCCTCTCCTTGCCAAGCGAACAAAGGAGAAACACAACTTCATATACACTGGAAACCCAAAAGTGTGTCTCCATCTTCTCCAAGCACCGAACTGTGTGATCTGGGGTTACTCTCCAGCTTACCCAGAAATGCACAGTGGAAGAACGCCTCTGAAGTTAAGCAAGAAGCTCATTAAGTGTGCAAAGAATATGAAGAACATTTGTTGAAAACTCTCTAGAAATACTGACTGTCACCATGGGCTATGAAAGATTTTGGGTAGGAAGCTGCTCTGTTATACTTTCCTCTGAAAGCTTTTTGCCATTACATGTTTTGTTGGAAAATGAAGAAAAGAACACAGAAAAACATTCTGCAAAGCCATGAAATTTGCAAAATTTTCATTTAAAATGCTAATGACATTTTTCATATAACATTTCAGTCTTGAGTTTGGAATGGCTTTCAGTTTTGAAATGAAATATCCCTTTCAAAGATTCAAAAAAAAAATCACTACTGAACACTGAAAAAAAAAAAAATGATATTTTTACAACATAATGTGACAAATGAGGTAATTTTCACATTGCCAATTTGCTGAAAAAATATTTTTAACAGGTCATTCCAAACATTTTTTTCCCCCAGAAATATTGACACTTTAATCAGCTTTATAGGTTGTTTGGCTTTTCTACCTAGTTAAATGAGGACTGCATTTTTTTTTGTTTTTGTTATTTCTTTAAATGCATTTTGCCACAGATTCCAGTCATCCAAATACTCATGATTTTTAATTGATTGTTTTACCGCTCCTGGTTGTTAAAAATGTCAGAAATATAAATAAAATATCAAATAGTACACTGCATCCTGCTTTTATTTGAGGGGAAAAAAAAAGTGAGTTGTGAATTCCTTCTTTTTCTAAGTGAGTTTTTGGTAGGTTTGAGAATTTACAAAGGATATGTCATTTCTTCTAAGAGTCATTCCACTCTTGAGCATTTAGCAAGAATTTCTGAATATTGTGGTTGTCACTCCCTTCCTTTTCAGGTGTAAAATTACTTCTATTGCTTCGATTTCAGACACCCAAACTTCCCTCTTACCATGCCACCTACAACATTTTCTACAGGTGATATCTATAGGGGGGTTAAAAAAGGTAGACTGAAAAATGGGATGGGTATGGTATGAAATAAATTCCATATAAAAACTTAAAATGCAAAGAGGTTCTAATTTGAGTCATTATTGCAAGTAACTAAACAAAGTTCTCTCTTTTTATTAATATAAGTGTGGCTTTATTTAGTGCGTTATTTTGGTGCTATTTCTATCAACACGAACATAGGGATCACCATACTAATCCATCTAAATATAGCACCTTCTGGCTGATAGTGACAGGAACCATGTGTCTATTATTAAATTGAAAGAAGATGGTAAGTGATGAAACAATGAATCCTTCTGGAAACCTGAGCAGGCTCCTGCAGTTGTAGGGTTTGAATGCAACCAGATTGCTTTGGGGTGGTAAGTGGAGTCCTCCTGAAACCACCACACTTCAAACCCACTGGATCTTAACATTCAATGCAGAAAGAGGGAGCCAGGGCAGCAAGGCGTAGGACTCATGGTGCTGTCTGCTTCAGCCTCCCAAGATCCTATGTCAACAGCTCTAAAAGTGGCAAGAAATTGATTTTACTATCTTGAAACAGTGGCTCTCATGGCTATTTACAGCTTAGAAAGTCAGCACCGCATTCAATTATTTCTCTGCTCCTTCAGAAAGTTAAAGAGGTAAGACAGAAGGTGAGAAACACATAAAGACAAAACATTACCAGGATCTGCACAATCTGCTGGGAGCAAAGCATTGTTATGTGGCCCCATTCACAGTAGCATTATCTGTCTTCCCCTCCCAGCTCACCCAGTCTTGAAGTAATTTCAGTTTTAATGATTGCTTAAATGTAAATATCATTGCAGAACTATCCAAGATTTTGCATACAAATATTTGGTTTATGCCATTTGTGCATGGTGACATCCTTTTTGGCCTGACTGGAAAGAAGCCCAGCTAGAACCTCAATGGTAAGAGCAAAGACTGCATTACCCTATTTTAAACATTTATACACACTAGCATCACAGGTAGTTTTGGCGTCTCAGTTAAGCAGTGCTCTGTTGTAGATGGAGCTTACAGCCAGCCAATCCTTTCCTTTCCAGGGGCAGACTGAGGCATCCAGCAAGCTCCATATAGCAACTGCCAATTCAGAAGGGTTTTGATTTTCAATGACTCTGTTTGCTTTCCTTCTATAAAGGAAAAAGTACCCCTCAGTTCTGTTATTTTTTCCTTCTTATATTTGTTATTTTTCCTTTCTCAGTCAGCCTAAATAATTTCCTCTAAACAATGAAATAATCTCAAAGCCAGAAGCACAAGGTTTTCCTGTACCTATGAATATTTCCTCATCCTATGGAAACCCAGGGCTGTCCACAGAACATTGGCCTGTCTCATCACAGAGCAGAGGTATAACTCCTGCTGCTCAAAGACAAGGAGAAAGAGCACAGGAATTACATGGATGAACTCACTCTGTAATTGTTCATTAGGATAATGAGAACAAGCTATCAGAGGACTGCAGAAGCAGGGAGGGACAAGAGTCGCCCACCTGCTGAGGTCAGTGGGGAAAGAAGTCTCCAAGGAAGCCTTTTCTTATTTTTTGTGAAGGGAGACTGAGGAGACCTGTCTCCCAGATCATTCACTGCACACTGTGGTTGTGAGTGTTCCTTTTCCCCCACACAAGACCTCTATTAGCATGTGGACAAGAGGAGGAGGGAGTAAAAGGGTCACCGTGGAGAGGGGACACAGGTGTCCTCTGAGAGGGGTCAACCTTGCTGATGGAAGGAGGTGGGAAGGTAGTCCTGTGGTGAGTAAAGGTCCATGCTGAGTAAGTGCCTCTGTCCTCTTTGCCTCAGCTTCCTTCCACCACTCCTGGCCCTCAGTTAAAACCACGCTAATTGACAGGACATCAGCAGAGATAAATCAAGGCAGTAGCTGCAGACACTGAGCAGAGATTGCTGGCTGCTACAACTCAGCTGAGATGGGTGCCTGCAGTACTATGGGAGCATGGTAACTTGACCCAAGGTCAGTAAACACTCACGTAAACCTTCCAGCAGCTGTCAGTACTTGCAGTCAACTGACCACTACAACCTTCATCCTACCCACACTCACCCTGCCTTTCCCAAATGCCTCATCATTCAGCCAGAAGTATCTCTCAGTGGCAGGCTGTCATTTGCTCCCAAGCGGACCCAGAGAGACCAGGGAGAGTACTCCCCTTACCTCTGTTTCTCTAGATGGGCAAACAGGTATATAATGAAACAGTACATTGGATGGCAGTGCTCAGCTCTCATGTTATTGCCTCTTGGGCTCCCCACAGGCAGAGATCTGCTCTTGCAAAATCTGTTGGCAAGTGCACTAGCGCCTGTACAAACTCCACTTGGCTCTCCAAAAACCACTCCCACATGAAAGTGCATATTATAGGCTGCTCACTGTGGGAGAATTGAAAAAGCAGTTCCTTTGCCCTCCTGAGTACTGCAGCTCACCAAGGAGCATCATAGGCCTCATTCAAGCCTCCTCTCCAGGGTGTGTGCAGAGTCTGGGTAAGGTACTTTCTTATTTGGAAGCACCTTCCTCAAGACTCTAGAAGCCAGAAAAAGTGACCACACACCATGCAGTTATCTATTGCGGCAGCATAAGTGCTTGCCCCCAACATTTCATGTAGAGACAAATGAGGAACCCATACTTGTTGTCTTCCTGCACCCTTGGCTTTCTCAAGTTATAGTGCATCTCTGCTGATTTTGAGGTCAAAACCTTCTTAAGGGGCTTTTGGAAAGTCCAAAAAGTAACTGAGACACGAAGCTGGTGGCCATGCTCACCTCCTCATCTATCTAGGTTGCATAACACAAGGAAAAGTTTGATGCTTTGGCTACAATCCAACAATATTGCTCTTTAAAACTATTCAGACCTGCAGTAAATCCTAAGATATGACAGCACCCTTAAATTCTCCTGGAAATTATTGAAGGAGGCTCTGGGTTATTGATGTTAAATTTCCAGTTAAGGAAATTGGAAGAAAAAGAGCTGTAGGTGGGAGAATGAAGAAGCCTGAGGAGACAAAAAGGAGCAAAAAAAAAAAAAAAAAAGAAATAAAGCATATCAAGAGGATAGTGTGAATGTTGTTTCTGAGAACTAAAGCAGCAGGAAAAAGGAGTGTTGAGAGACAGGAACAGAAGAGTGCAAAGCCACAGAAAGTCCCAGAACAAGTCAAAGTATCACATGTAAAAGAAAAGGACAGCAATCAACAAATACTTATTGTAACATACACGGTGAAGGAAAAATAGGAAATGACAAAAAAAAAAAAGGCACAGTTTAAAGGCAAAGTAAGGGAAAATAAAAGAAAGGGAACTGAGGCAAGTGTGAGTCAAAACACAGGAGACAAGAGGCAAAAGAAAAGGTAACAGTTTTTGCTAAACTCTGGGAACAGCAGGACCTTAAATGAAAGGGAAGAGACTATTTCTCCTGGTGCAGAGCTCTTCATTGGGATTTTTTATTTCACTTGAGAGCACTGCTGAGCTTGAGCAGGGTGAGACCAGACAGGAGGTGCTGTTCCATGTACAGTCTTGTCTGCTAGCAGGCATGGTGCCAGGTACCACTGCAGTGCAATGCTCTTTCTGTCTCCTCTTGGCCCCGTCACGTATGATCCTGCCATTGTTTCTGAACTATCAGCCAATAAAGCAAACAGCAAGATTGTTCTGTCTCTCACCTGAAACTCCTGTTTTTCAATTTTGAGACCACAATCTCAGTTTTTACTGAGGACCTACATTTCCTCAGTAAAGCCAGATTATTACCAACACTTACAGAAGAGCCATTTCAGATGTAATCTTACCTTATGTTGAGAGTCATTACATTTGCATTATGGCAAGTCTGAAAGGCTTCTGTGGTCCTTTTTCCACATCTCTGAGGGGAAAGATCAGAAAACTCTTCAAGCATTTTCTAACAAAACCACTCACTGATAATAATCCTAAACATGGTTGGACTTGGCAGTGTTAGGTTAGTGTCTGGACTTGACAATCTTAGAAGTCTTTTCCAACCAAAATGATTTTGATTCTATGAATCTAATACCTTTTTCAAGGATCTCCACAGTGAAATTCATCAATACATCTACTTCAGCTGTGAGGGAAGAGCATCGCTTTTTTTCCCATCCTAAATGAAGAGAATAACCCTGTCTGACCAAGAGATCCTTTTAAAAATAAGTATGTTTCACACCACAGAAGAAAAGGAACAATAACCTGTGAAAGAGAGGTGATGGCAAGCTCTAGATGCCTAAAGGTCAAAGGGTAGTTTGAAGGACTCCAGGAAATAACTAAAAGGGAAGAGATATACACACTTGGTGGAAAATGCACAAAAGCAGACTCTGTCAGATATAAACACTATTCACACCTATAGCCATGATTAATTGTGAAAGTAATAGGTTATTTGCCCATCTAGAATGCAGCAGTATTAAAGTGTTGTGTAGAAATGCCATTAATCTCCCTTGATGGGTACATTATTTCCACTGAATTCTACCTGACATTTCAAGTTGCTTTCAATATATTTTATTGTATATTTTTTCACACTTTCAGTGCTCTATTGCCAAAGATTCTGAATCATCAAAATTAATCAGCAACCTGGAACAGAGCCAGAAGCAACAAATACACAAATTAACCAGGTGCTTTTGGTATTCTCTCAATCTTATGTGGATGTATAACTCACATTTATTGGTATGAGAAGAGTCGCGTCTGCGCAGACAGGGGAAAAAAATAACACCACTTACGGACATTGTTGCAGAAAAATGGATAGGCATTGTCAATGAACAAATGGCTACTATTTCTGCTTCAAAGCATTTCTTTGACTCTTTGTCTGGAGATATCAGAGAGAGGAAAGCCCAGGACAGAGTCCTCCCATTCTGGGTAAATCACCAGAAACTGTCAGATGCCATGGTGTTATACCAGTGTAACTGAGGAGAGTCTCTAAGGACTACTGAAAATACCTAATCTCTCTACATAAAACCTTTACTAAAGGCCTGACTGCAAATTCAAAACTATTCTTTTAACAGAGTAAGACATGAAATATGTTTGCTTAATTACCCCTGAAAGATTACCTCATGTGATGAAGAAAAGTTTCCACATAATAAAAGTAAAGGAGAATTCCTACCCCTGCCGCCTATCATAGGGTGCTGTTACTTAGCACACTGGAGAACAACTGTGTAGCAGATTCCCTGTCAAATGACACTGCCTGTACTAGCTCCTCATCAACACTAGCAAGCAGAACAATGTGAAGCTAACACTGATAGTACCCTTGTTTCCTTCCTCCCTCCCACTCTCCTTTCTCCCAATAAATGCATGCTTTTTGAGAAGGTTGTGGTGGCAGCAGCTGAGCTAGCCTGGAGTTTGAGCCTGGCTCTCCTCCCTGTGCAGGCACCACTGGGACTCCTTGTCTGAAAACCTTTGCCTCAAAACAAAATTAAAAATACTGTTAAGAGAGGAAATCTCCTGCCAGCCAATATCCCTAAGCTCAGAGAAATACTGCAACAACGAACACTGACAGGAATTTCATGCTGAGCCCCAGCATCAAGAGGACACTATCATTATTCCACGCTATTTTGAAGTATTGCAAAGATGTCAGCATCTAGGGTACTTCAAGAACCCATTACTGCAAAGCTCTTTGAGAAATAAATAAAACATGAAAGTAGTTCCCTTTGCAGAGAGCTGTAGAGAAGGAGGATAAGGGGAGGAGTAGGAGCAGGAACACCACTTTTAATATGGATTTTGAAGTCTCAAAAACCTGCCTCTGATTGCAGATCAGTAATTAGCAGAAACTTACGTCTACAGGAGTATTTTTGCACAGCTCAGTTGCACTAGCTAATGGATGGACTTTCTTCTTTGCTAGTAAGGAAATCAAGAATAGTCTTTCTTGCTGACATACCTCAATGCCCTGACTACTATTTAAGAGCCATCTTCATTCACATGCACACATCTCTGTATACATATACTGAAACAGCAAGCATATTTACAAACACTGCAAATATTTGGCATCTTAAAAAAGCTCTGATAGAGACCTCTGTTTTCTTAGAGTATTTAGCATAAATGTACTAGCTAGTAAGCGGAACTTAATAAAACTGTTGGCTCTAAATGTAATTGAAAATGTGACACAATAAAGTTACTCTGAGACATACACTTGCTTCACATATAATGTTAGACTATTATCTACAATACCTTTTGCAGGGTTGGACAAATCAAAAGATTATGAGATTTTGCTATCTATGCTGCATTTACCACAGTGAGTGCATTTAAATAATTCTAAAAGCAGTTGCACCCAAAACCAAAATGGAAAAGCAGGAATCTTGTAATTTGTTAACCAGGAGCAGCAGTATGCTGGCGCATACCTTGCTCGTCATCTAGAAAACTTTTCCCACTGTCTTTGGAGAAAGGACAAACAATAGGCTTTTTGTTTCAAAAGGGAAGCCAAGAGAGTCAATTTTTGGCATCTAGACACAGAGTATTGTGCCAGATAAGAACATAGTTGTTTGTGTTCTTTAGAAAAAAAAAAATCTTTAAAAACCTATTCTGAAGAACTTCTATGAGAATACATGATTTTATCAGTAACTGATACAAGTTGAATGCCTAAAATACAGGAAGAAGTTCTGGGTTTACCTTTTTCCCCACTGGGAATAACATTTTCAGCTTTATGAGTGAGAGTATAAGCCGAAACATTGTGTGTTAGGGTAGCAACATCCAGTAAGACTATTAAGTCAGTTCTGCTCTGACTTCATTAGAGATGAGTTGAGACCTTTCTGTTGACTTGAATAGACATTGGATCAGCCTTTCAATGGATGCAATTCAGGAAAGCACTTAAGCACCTGCACTTAACTTTAAGCCCGAGACTAAACTCCACCAAGACAGAGGTAGACAAGTGCTTCAGAGCTGACCTTATCAGGAAGTCTGTAAGACCAAGTAAGTAAAAGCATTCATGGAATTCAGGAAACTAAAAAAGTATTATTTCCTTTGTGATGACTGCTTCAAAATTCCTTCGACCAGTCCAGAGTTGCTTCTCCCTTCTTCTTGCTGGCCCATTGAGAAAGGATAGTGTTTCTGTCCTTTCTTTCCACTGAGCTGTGGTGCTACACAAAGAGCTGCAAGAGTAAGTAAACAATAGTGTAGTGTACATTGTATTACTAAATCTGCATTTTATCAAAGAAGTCAGTAGAGACTCTATAGAAGATTATGAAGACAGACTTCTACAACACTGGGACAGCCTTGGAGGAAGAAAACACCGCTGCATAAATACTTAAACAGATATGGACTTTTCCAGCACTTTTCCTGGGTGAAATACATTTTCTCCGCTTCTCCTGCCTCCAGCACTGGGTCCCATAATTAACATATTGTGGTAGTTTGACCCTGGCTAGATGCCAGACTCCCACCACGCCACTTGATCACCCACCTCCTCAGCAAGCCAGAGAAGGGATGAAAATAAGACAAATGTCTCGTGGGTTAAGATAGAAGCAGTTTAATATAGAGACAGCAAAGCCGCGTGTGCGCGAGAA
Source organism: Urocolius indicus (assembly GCA_013401255.1). Taxonomy (NCBI): domain Eukaryota; kingdom Metazoa; phylum Chordata; class Aves; order Coliiformes; family Coliidae; genus Urocolius; species Urocolius indicus. The sequence continues at coordinate 27,318 of WBNH01003674.1, read as the reverse complement.
GCAAAGCGAAGCAGATAAAGCTGTTACTCTCTACTTCCCATCAGCAGTGATGTCCGGCCACCTCCTGAGAAGCAGGGCTTCAGTACGTATGACGGTTGCTTCTGGAAGGCCCAGAATGAATCTTGCCCCACCTCCTGCTCCTCTCCCCCAGTTTATATTACTGAGCTGACGTCATATGGTATGGAATATCTCCTTGGTCAGCCTGGGTCAGCTGTCCCAGCCATAGTCCCTCCCAAGATCGTGCCCACCCACAGCTATTGGTGAAGGTGGGGGAAGGAATGCTGGAGGGACAGCCTTGATGTGATGTGAGCGGTAGTCATAATATTGATATCAACAACAAGCACAGCATTGCAAGAGCTGCTGTGGAAAATCACTACCATCCCAGACCCACTACACATATCAGTGATCATTGACCTCTCAAAGAAAATATGTGCAACATTTTCCACAATGTGGCATTTACAGTACGTGTTTGCTCTTGTATCCTCAAGTGGGCCTACTGGTGCAGTCCCACTGCAGAGCTTACATGGTTCTAAGGGGCTGAGAAGCTTCCTCAAAAGACAAGGTGAAATTTCAGGAAGGAGAGGAACTTCACGTGATAGCATCTAAGCCCTTTGCTATTATGCATGTTGGATGAACTGTAAGGTGACAGAAGCCAGAGAAACAGCTGACCAGGCAGGTTTAGACTTTTTCTCAATTCTTCACCTTCAGTGCACATGCTTCAATATCCAGCTATCATTTTAACACAGCTTTAGGACAGCCAGACTTGTGACCAAAGAAGCTGCAGAAAGAGCGTTAGTGCAAACACACACACAGTGATTGCTATAGAGAACTCAGTTGTCTCAGAGGGAGGCAGCCTTTGCTAAAGTACATTTTCCTAGCAATTAATTTTGGCAAAAAGCCTTCCCTCAAATATTGCATTCAAACACAACTGCAAATTTTCCTTAGAAAGAAAAGCCTCCCTTTGAAAGAGACTGTGGTAGCCTATGAAGATTAGACTTTAGTAACCCGCTTCAATAACCAGAAAACTGTTAGATCCATCATTTTCAGTCTTCATGCAAGTTTCCAGCTGTCTGAGAGTGAACACGAGCAATGACTTCTCCTTTGCGCCAACTACTGTGAACTAAAAATGCTGTCAGCTTGACTTGCATTTCATATTGATTCTTCAGAGCCCTCAGCAATCTGATCCAGCTTTGAAGCTGGCCCTGCTTGGAGCCAGAGGTTGGACCAAGCCAACCTAAATTATTCTGCAACCATAAGATGCAGATGGAGAGGAATCCCTGTGGTCACAGAAGAACTACTGAGTGAGGATTGCTCCCTCAGCAGCAAAAATGAGAAAAGAGGACCAGCCTTACTTCAGACTGCTTGAAAGTTAAAGGGTATGGAATGGAACAGTGGAGAATCTACAGCTTCCAAAACTCGTTTTTCACATGAAAGCCATCACAGTGCCAGAATATTTTATTCTCTTATTTTGTTAGTGTAGGAAGCAGTAGGGCATCTCCACTGCATATCATGACTCTCTCTCTTGAAAGTCAATAGGAAATCTTCAGCCCCCATTCAAGCTCAGCAGGATGACTTGCAAGCACATGGTTAAATACTTTGCTGAGTAAAACTCTAGGCACTCATCCCATCCTATCAGCAGCTGAGAACCATACTCCCACAAGCATTCATTCTTTGCTACATCATACAGAGAGGGTCAAAAGCATGTAAAAAGGTTACCATTTTCTATTATACTCTGAAGTGCTTTTCTATAATACTCTGAAGTGCTTTTCTATAAGGCTAGTAAATTCAGTTTATCGAGCAATGTGACTGAGTGTTTTTGGTATGCCATAATGCATAAGAAGTATTGTATTATCCAGTACATTTCAATCTTTAAAAAGTTTTTAAAGACTGAAACACTTGCAATTTAATTTTAGGAATGTATTAGCACATATACTATAGAGAAAATATATTCATATTCAGCCTGCATTATAATAATTTCTGTTATTGCAAAGAAATCTACTCTACTGGCGTTAAAAATGTACATGAAGATGGACTATATTCACCACAATTATCATTACTGTTAAGCATTTAAAAAGCCTGAAATCATTACAATTTGATGACAGTTAACGAGAAAAGAAATTTTGTGATTAAAATCCTAAACATTAGAAGAAAAAAAATCGAGCATGACATTATTTGCAGAGAAACACCAGATTCAGAGTTCTAAGATAGGATTTTAAATAATTTAAAATGTTATGTTTCTTTAATGAATTAACAATGCATGCCTGAGTAGACTTTTCAGTGTTCAGTGGAGAATTAGCACAGGAAAGTCAACTTACACCAAGAGTTTGTGTATGACAAGGTTGTTCACTGAGTGTTAGAACCAACATTTAAGGGCTCTGATGGAATTTTTGAATGGCTACCAACACATAATCGGACTGCAATGAAAATGCTGATAGTTTAGGAGTGGAAACTCTTAGGCAGCCAAAGGCTGAAATCAATAATGATGCGGTAGTCTTTTGTACTGCGAGGGCAAATTGGGCTGCATGCTGTAAGACTAACAGCATTTGGATCAGCTGCCATAAACTCAATATTTGCAACAGCAAATCTGACACTGTGTTCGAAAAGTTATACTATTATGCATGAACAGATATAGGATTCTGTAACAGTAATGATACTACAGACTAGTCTTCCATTGTATAGTTGAGGAGCACATGAATACATCTTCAACGTGGAAAACTTCAATCATTTTTGGTTATATTGTTACAGAATTTATTTGCAATGACATGCTAAATAGCAGGCTTAAGGAAATGCATTTTAAAACTAACAGCAATTAAAAGAACAGTAATATTTGTTCAGTATGCCAGCATATAGAACAACATCTTCAGGCACTGAAGAAAGTCTCTGATAGATAAGATTTGACGCATCAAAATTATTTCATCAAAACTAGGAAAGCTATGCAATAGGCTTACAACGTCCAGGCTCCTAGAATTGCTGAGCAAACTGGTGGGCATCCAACCAGAACAAGACAAAAGAAGAAGTGTGATTAAGTAGTTTTGTTCCAGCTTGAGAAGCAAGACGCCAGCAAGAAGAGCTGATGCCAGCTGTGGAATACTCAGCTCTACAACCATGGCACAAGTGGCATTTCAGAAGCATTTTGTCTGAGGGCTCAGAAAGGCACTAAGAGTAGCATTATGCCTCTAGACATGAACTAATATCTTGAGTAAAATTGTAGCATCCACGCAAACCAATCAGCTAAGAATTCAACTGAAAAATAAGGGAGTTAATGTCTTTTGCATTCAGAGGTCTGTTTCATAAGGAAATCCACATGATCTTGAATGACAGTGCACTCTCATCAGGGCTAGGTGAGTGCTACCAGCGCATCCCTTACCTCATGTGTTTTTCTTTTGCTCGTGCTTCACAGTTTCTGCACTGCACCTTCCTTACCCTATGGAATTAATGCAGCAGTGCCTGTTTGCAAAGCGTGATTTTTGTCTAGTGATGTACTGTACCTGTCCACTGTACTCATGGGAAAACAGAGTCCTCCTAGAGTGGGTTGGAGAAAGTACCCAGGACAAGTGATCAGTCACCTCTGGAAGAGTCAGAATACTTCACTGGCATAGAATAGACCCTCTTCCTTAAACTATCCTTTGTCAGACAACACCTCGGGTCATGTGAAGTATGTTAACTTCAGCTGTCCACAGGCAGTCTTTATCCTCCCTACTTCCCCTCTCTAGTGCTAAAAAACTCCTGATGGGGAATGAAGGTCACTCAAGATGCACATGGATGAAAATTACATGGAACATTAGCATGGGCTCAGCGGAAGGAAAATCTTCATAAAAACTTCCCTGAGGGCTCAGGTGACCCCTATCACATTTATTAGGAGTTTCTTGAACACAAGTGTTAAACAGTCCAGAGCAGTGGTAATATTGCCTTTTCCCTTGGTTTCATTTTCTCTGTATTTTGATTTTATTTTTTGTATGCATGAAGATTATGGACAACATGAATAATATCAGGGCAGAGGTGATTCATTTTTATGACACATTTTCAGCAATGGCATGTGAGATATGAGCAATACTGTGTCAGTTGCATTGGCTCACATTTGCATCCAATCATCAATGAGTAAAATGAAATCTCACAGCTGCCAACATTCAATTTCAGAGACTTTCAGGATTTTCATCACACAATCCACTACAGAAAGTAACTCCCAGATGCCTTTTGCTTTAAAGTTAAAATGTTGCATCTATTTTTAAGGATAAAAAATAGGACTAGGATTACTTTCTATAAGTCATTGATACTGCATGCTATATGCCATTATGCAATTATTTTGAATGCACTTCATAAAAAGTTTATGTTTGTGCCAAAAATGCCAGGTAAACACATTTATTCACTATGTATCAGTCTAAACTGATTGCAATTAACATGGCAATCTTTCCTCTGAAATCACTGCAGGATGGACTGCCCAGTTTTGCTGGCAGATACATATTAGAGGCTCTCTAATACTCACGTTCTAAAGCACAGCAGATCAGCTGTCAAGAAGAAGTTTCCTTCTTATATGTGATTTAAGAGTCCTCATTCAACAGATCTCAGGTAGTCATTTCAGCTGATAGCTGATCTTAAAGTAAAGAAAACTTTCAAAATATTGATGGATCTAGCCTTTCAGGCTTCAGCAATTCTGTCCTCTATTTCTCAACTCCCTGTATATATTTCCAACCCTTTCAACTCACTGAAAGAAGACTGGACAAAAGATGCCTGAACAAGACCTCAAAAAAGCCAAAATTATTTGTAATTACTTGAACGTAGTTTGACCCAGATCTGTGGAGATGCCATACAGTCGGTGTCTGCATCAGCCAGTTCACTGAGGAGCAAGTCTGTAGAGAGAAAGCTGGTGCTAACACTTCATACCTTTTGGGAGTGAAGGGTTTTGTGCAAGCTATTGCCAGTCTGGTCCCATGGACTGAACACCCATGGTTCTGCAGTGCTGCAGGAGCAACACTTCTGGTTTCTATTCACCTGAAAGGTGCCTGCTTTGTGCAACCCAAGCCCACTCTGCTAGGCAGATCAAAGCATGATGAGGACAAACAGATTCACTTCAGAAGTAAACTTCTCATGAAGCCTAAAATGCTTTCCTAGGCATGTCCACATTGACTAATGAAATTATGTTTCTTGACATTTTGTTAAGCATGAAAGCAGTGGCTCCAGTCTCACAGTCTTCAATATGTTTGGTCAAGGCATCTTGAAGCATCTATGGCATTATCCTTATTTGGCATAATAAATAATAGGCTTTTTCAGATTAAAGATTCTAAATGATACTGAGAAAGGTAGCTTGGATCCAAAGTCTACCTATTACAGATTTTTACCTATGTAGCAGCCAACACCAGGAGTTTCTGAAACATCCTTTAAAAATACCTTAGAGAAAAGTGCATAGCTGTGATTTATCTCAATTAGACCTTCGTGTTCAGCTGACAGCAACTACACAGTTCAAGCCCCTTCCCATAGCCTCCATCATAGTAGAAAACTCGATAATGAAACAAGTAATGAAGCATAGCTTTGTTGCCAGAAATAACAGGAGTACATCTTCTTCAGTAAGAAAAGATCTGTAGTCTTGAGGACAATCCTTTTGGCCACTATGGCATGAAAACTGAATTGTTCAGCAGTGTGTTTGGGACCTGCCTCCTGTAGTTGCTACCATTGCTACAGACTTTAAACACAAAAGAAACCTATTGCTATTCTCTCCTGGACCTAATAAGATAATGTTAATCTCCTATGTAACATGCTCTGTTATCAGTGCCCAAGGTAAAACAGCACATGGCAGTATGCCATGCTACCAATTACATACATACATATATATAAAATATTAAATAAATTAAGATTCTTATCAACCTCAGCTTAAAATAAAATAAAGATGAGTCTACACTCTTTTTCTCAAAGTTTAACTTATCACATTACATGAAAAATTCCCCTTATAACCATCACTTCTTCAACAGATTTTAAAGCTTTTAGAAGCATGTCTCCCAGGGAGTTTTGCTAGACATCCATTGACTCAACATTTCTAAAAAACTGTCTTCATGACTGAGCTCTGAACCCTAAAAGATCACTCACAGAGAGCCTGCCAACATGCCTAATAAGTATTTATGTCTATTGCATTAGTTCATACCAACTCAATCCTCACTATCATAATCAGATACCAATCCTCAGCTGAGAGGAAAAACGCTCAAAATATCGGTAATTTTCTAAAGTACAACCCTGCTGTAAGTCATTGCACAAATATTCCTAATTTGCTTCTGTCAAATAGTGTAGGGCAAGACACCTTTTCACTGGGGTACCCTTCAACATACTCCTGGAGTAGGGGAGAGAGGGAGAACAAAAAAACAAACCTCTTTCCCTTTTAATTGCAAATGTGTTCCCAAAGGCACATCCAGACAGACAGCAGTTTGAAAAACTATCATATCTCATCTGTTAGTTTCTTCTTGTCAAGGAAAAAAACAATGACTGACTGCACGCGAGCACCTCCACTCTTCAAAGCTCCAGTACGGAGCTTCAGTCTGCTACTATTCATCTGCTTTATTTGAAGATGCTTGCTCAGGTGTGGTAGTTGCACCCTAGCCTCTTTTAACTGTTCTGGTTTCCTTTAGCAGCTGTCACTCTCTGGGCACAGCACAGGTATGTGTATATGGCTGCACAGTATTATAAGGTGCTTTTCTTATCTTGAAGTGACTACACAGACCTCTTTTTTTGCTGCTCCCAAGGATACACTTGCAACTCCTACATAACAAATTTCTTTGACTATGGGCAACCTAAAAAGTCATTCCTGTGTCATCAAAACAAAGAGGTGTGGAGGGAGAAAAACTGTGCTGTTCACTTGGTACTGGATGCAGATCCTTTTCTGCAGCTCTGTCACTTCTGTATCCATGCAGGTTTCAGATTCATTTAACTTCACCTTGCTTATTCAGAGGACCTATGTTTCATTCAAAGTCTTCCCAGTCTCTGTTTCATCCTGTCAGAGCAGTATTCCGTGGAAATTATTTTTGCTTTTTATTTCACAGAAAAAGTATAATACTATTTTGTTTTACTTGGAGAGGCACTGATACAGATACTATCAGCCTGAAATTCTGCACCTTGAAAAGCCTGAGTACTTTCAGATACAAGTCTGTCCCCCACCAATATTTCTGACTTTACAATCACTTTCTACTTTGTTCTCTTTTTGGTTTTTTGCAGTAAATTATCTTCCCCACTGCTGAGCTAAGGATCTACACAAACATTGACGGAAAGTGCCTTTACATAAATTGTCAAACAAACAAAGGACAAACTATACTTGCCTCTAATCTAAGGTATCACAAGACACAAAAACAGACAAATAAAAATTACAGCTTTGAACATGAGGTTGTATTGTAATTCAATGTCTTCCTCCCCTGCCATGAAGGTGCCCTTCATCTGGAACATCACGGGCTGCTGATGAAGTGTTGAGTTCCTTTTCACCTTTATCTGCCAGGGCTCACGGTTTCAGATACATTTCTTGTGATGTACAATATACAACAAAAACATTTACAGAGACTATGTCCAAGAAGGGTAACTGTGGAAAACTCTGCTAGGTCTGGAGTTCAATATTGTTACATCAAACCCTGTCTCTCAACCTGGTCTCAAAGAAATCACCCTCAAGATGAAAGTGAAAGGGTTTGGAGTTTTTTTGGCTCCTGCATGTTTTAACCATTCTCACAACCTTGCCCTTTGCCTCTCTGAATATAAATGAGAACTCATCAGATAATAATTGTCATAAATGTGAGCTGGTAGCATTATGAACTATTAGACTTCTTGACTGCAAGCACTACACAGTGTCAAAGGTGACTTCTGCTTTAGAGGATGCCTAGCGTAAGGTGCTAATTGGCATTTATTGAGTAATATTTGTGACTTCAATCTATAAAGACAGGGGCAAGAGCAAAATATCCCCCCTACAATTCAGGAGGAGATAGTCAGTGACCTACTGCTCCACACTGATGTACACAAATCTATGGGGCCAAATGGGGTACATTCTAGAGTGCGGAGGGAATTGGCAGAGGTACTCACCAAGCCACTGTCCATCATTTTTCGGCAGTCCTGGCTGACTAGGGAGATCCTATCTGATTGGAAATCAGCCAATAAAACACCCATACCTTAGAAGAAATTGAAGGATGATCCAGGAAATTACAGGCCTGTTAGTTTGACTTCAGTGCCTGGGAAGCTGATGGAGCAGATCATCCCAAGTTCAATTATGCAACACATACAGGTAAACCAAGTGATCAGGCCCAGTCAGCATGGGTTTATGACGGGCAGAGCCTGTTTAAAAAACTTGATCTCCTTCTATGACAGGGTGACCCGCCTGTTGGATAATGGAAAGGCTGTGGATGTTGTCTACCTTGGCTTTAGTAAGGCATTTGTCACTGTTTCCCACAGTGTTCTCTAAGAGAAATTGTCTGTTCTTGCTTGGATGAGCATACACTTTCCTGGGTGAAAAACTGGTTAGATGGTCAGGTCCAATGAGTTGTGGTCAATGGAGTTAAATCCAGGGGATAGAGTGCACCCTTAGTAAGTTTGCAGATGACACCCAGCTGTGTGGAAGTGTTGATCAGCTTGAGGGTACGGAAGCTTTACAGAGAGATAGGCTGGATGGTTGGGCCAAAGCCAATGCCTTGAATTTCAGTAAGGCCAAGTGCTAGGTCCTGCACTTTGGCCACAACAACCCCCAGCAGTGCTACAGGCTTGGGGAGGAGTGGCTGGAAAGCTGCCAGGAAGAGAGGGACCTGGGAGTTTTGGTTGAAAGCAGCTGAACATGAGCCTGCGATGTGCCCAGGTGGCCAAGAAGGCCAATGGTATCCTGGCCTGTCTCAGGAACAGTATTGTCAGCAGGAGAAGAGAGGTGATCATTCCCTTGTACTCAGTTTTAGTGTGGCGGCACCTCAAAGACTGTGTCTGGTCTTGGGCATTGAGGTGCTGGAAAGGAACCACAGGCAGGCTGCCAAGCTAGTAAAGGATTTGGAGCACGTCTCATGTGAGGAACAGCTGAGGGATCTGGGGCTGTTTAGCCCGGAGAAAAGAAGGCTCAGGGGAGACCTTATCGCTCTCTACAACTACCTGAAAGGAAGTTGTAGCGAGGCAGGTGTCAATCTGTTCTCCTTGTAACATACAACAGAGCAAGAGGAATTAGCCTCAAGCTGCTCTAGGTTGAGGCTGGATACGAGGAGGAATTTCTTTACTGAAAGGGTTGTCAGGCATTGGAATGGGCTGACCAGGGAGGTGTTGGAGTCACCGTTCCTGGAGGTGTTTAAGAGACAGTTGGATGTTGCACTTCGGGAAATGGTCTAGTGGTTGATAGGGCTGGGACAAAGGCTGGAATTGATGATCTTAAAGGTCTCTTCCAGCTGAAACAATTCTATGATCTCTAGCGGTCCCTTCCAACCCTTACCATTCTATGATTCTATGATAAGGCAGCAGGAGAGCATGTATTTGTTATTAAGAGCCTGTCAAACACACAGCACATACAAACAAGAGTGGTGGCCTATACTCATGTATTTTATTGTGTTGTGATGAGCTTGGTTAAGCCCCATGCTCCCAAAGATGGAGTGTAACAATTTTGAACATACAATACTGCAAACAAATGAGGAAATGTAGTTGTCAGAACCCACTAAAGAGGACATTCCTAAAGGTGGTATAAATGTTCATCTGGGAGACAAGCATTATAAGGGAATAGAAAAGGGGAACAAACCATAGGAGAAGTAGAACTGTGTACTGTTATCTTACTCAAGGGAAAGAGAATACAAAAAAAAAAGGCAAAGAGATACACAGGATTCAAACAGGACTAGACCCGTACTTCAGGAAGGAAGAAGTTGATTATGGAGTGCTACCTAATATCTGGGAAAAGCTTCACTTGCAGTACTCNCTGTCTCTCAACCTGGTCTCAAAGAAATCACCCTCAAGATGAAAGTGAAAGGGTTTGGAGTTTTTTTGGCTCCTGCATGTTTTAACCATTCTCACAACCTTGCCCTTTGCCTCTCTGAATATAAATGAGAACTCATCAGATAATAATTGTCATAAATGTGAGCTGGTAGCATTATGAACTATTAGACTTCTTGACTGCAAGCACTACACAGTGTCAAAGGTGACTTCTGCTTTAGAGGATGCCTAGCGTAAGGTGCTAATTGGCATTTATTGAGTAATATTTGTGACTTCAATCTATAAAGACAGGGGCAAGAGCAAAATATCCCCCCTACAATTCAGGAGGAGATAGTCAGTGACCTACTGCTCCACACTGATGTACACAAATCTATGGGGCCAAATGGGGTACATTCTAGAGTGCGGAGGGAATTGGCAGAGGTACTCACCAAGCCACTGTCCATCATTTTTCGGCAGTCCTGGCTGACTAGGGAGATCCTATCTGATTGGAAATCAGCCAATAAAACACCCATACCTTAGAAGAAATTGAAGGATGATCCAGGAAATTACAGGCCTGTTAGTTTGACTTCAGTGCCTGGGAAGCTGATGGAGCAGATCATCCCAAGTTCAATTATGCAACACATACAGGTAAACCAAGTGATCAGGCCCAGTCAGCATGGGTTTATGACGGGCAGAGCCTGTTTAAAAAACTTGATCTCCTTCTATGACAGGGTGACCCGCCTGTTGGATAATGGAAAGGCTGTGGATGTTGTCTACCTTGGCTTTAGTAAGGCATTTGTCACTGTTTCCCACAGTGTTCTCTAAGAGAAATTGTCTGTTCTTGCTTGGATGAGCATACACTTTCCTGGGTGAAAAACTGGTTAGATGGTCAGGTCCAATGAGTTGTGGTCAATGGAGTTAAATCCAGGGGATAGAGTGCACCCTTAGTAAGTTTGCAGATGACACCCAGCTGTGTGGAAGTGTTGATCAGCTTGAGGGTACGGAAGCTTTACAGAGAGATAGGCTGGATGGTTGGGCCAAAGCCAATGCCTTGAATTTCAGTAAGGCCAAGTGCTAGGTCCTGCACTTTGGCCACAACAACCCCCAGCAGTGCTACAGGCTTGGGGAGGAGTGGCTGGAAAGCTGCCAGGAAGAGAGGGACCTGGGAGTTTTGGTTGAAAGCAGCTGAACATGAGCCTGCGATGTGCCCAGGTGGCCAAGAAGGCCAATGGTATCCTGGCCTGTCTCAGGAACAGTATTGTCAGCAGGAGAAGAGAGGTGATCATTCCCTTGTACTCAGTTTTAGTGTGGCGGCACCTCAAAGACTGTGTCTGGTCTTGGGCATTGAGGTGCTGGAAAGGAACCACAGGCAGGCTGCCAAGCTAGTAAAGGATTTGGAGCACGTCTCATGTGAGGAACAGCTGAGGGATCTGGGGCTGTTTAGCCCGGAGAAAAGAAGGCTCAGGGGAGACCTTATCGCTCTCTACAACTACCTGAAAGGAAGTTGTAGCGAGGCAGGTGTCAATCTGTTCTCCTTGTAACATACAACAGAGCAAGAGGAATTAGCCTCAAGCTGCTCTAGGTTGAGGCTGGATACGAGGAGGAATTTCTTTACTGAAAGGGTTGTCAGGCATTGGAATGGGCTGACCAGGGAGGTGTTGGAGTCACCGTTCCTGGAGGTGTTTAAGAGACAGTTGGATGTTGCACTTCGGGAAATGGTCTAGTGGTTGATAGGGCTGGGACAAAGGCTGGAATTGATGATCTTAAAGGTCTCTTCCAGCTGAAACAATTCTATGATCTCTAGCGGTCCCTTCCAACCCTTACCATTCTATGATTCTATGATAAGGCAGCAGGAGAGCATGTATTTGTTATTAAGAGCCTGTCAAACACACAGCACATACAAACAAGAGTGGTGGCCTATACTCATGTATTTTATTGTGTTGTGATGAGCTTGGTTAAGCCCCATGCTCCCAAAGATGGAGTGTAACAATTTTGAACATACAATACTGCAAACAAATGAGGAAATGTAGTTGTCAGAACCCACTAAAGAGGACATTCCTAAAGGTGGTATAAATGTTCATCTGGGAGACAAGCATTATAAGGGAATAGAAAAGGGGAACAAACCATAGGAGAAGTAGAACTGTGTACTGTTATCTTACTCAAGGGAAAGAGAATACAAAAAAAAAGGCAAAGAGATACACAGGATTCAAACAGGACTAGACCCGTACTTCAGGAAGGAAGAAGTTGATTATGGAGTGCTACCTAATATCTGGGAAAAGCTTCACTTGCAGTACTCTGAAAGAAAAGTGACATTTAATAGGACACAATACTGTTACTATAAAGGTCACATTGTCCCAGAATTTTTTTTCTCCAGACGTTCTTATTACAGAGATTTAAGAGTGAGTGCAGAGCAGTTAATGGTAAGGTTGTCTAGAAGGAAAGATGCTCCTGTATCCAGGAAAGAATACCAGGCAGTGAAAGGTGCCAATAACATCAGTGAGAAATCTAGGTCCAAATGAGAGAAAAAGGACTACCTTTTTTTTTTTTTTTTTGTCTTTATATTCCAGTCCCTATATTTCACAGACTGTTTAGTTAAGGGTATATCAGAACCAGATTCTTGCTTCTTTCTGCAGTCATTCAATCCCATGCTGAAGTTTGGAGTCCCCAGACTACAATGCTTTCTCTGTCTTTGCTTCAAGCATGAAAATAACTTTCCCTACAGGGAGATATTAATCACCTGATAACCCTACATCCACAAAAGCTTCAAAACCTTTTATTTTTTTCTCTTGAATTTGATTCTCCACTCCAATTTCTTAGACAGCAGATAACAGAAGACATATTCCTTACAATGGCTGACCACAAAGTTTTGTACATTGAACTTTCTCAGATGCTTCTACTTACTTTTGATAAAACTATAATAAATCCACCACAAGATGTCTTTCAGAAAACTTTGAAAAAATAATGATGTATGATCCTAATCAACAGTTCTCTAGAAAAGTGGACAAGAACAATAAAAAAATCCAAAACTGATGGATGAATTGTGCTGCTTGAGGAAGAAAAACTTGAAAACTCATCAGTCCAAAGTTGCATAGATGGTTGGATGAGATGTAGAGGGAAAGATGGTGTTGAAGACAAACTTTCTTTCTTGTCACCTTATGTGGAAAAAGGGTGATCAAAAGCTATTGATAAAATTCATTACCTACTTTACTTGGAAGTTCCCTCCTGCATTACAGCAGGAACCTTAGCTCCTGAAGTAAAAAGACTTACAGTTCATACTTTTTGTACTAGTTACCCCTGAAAACTTTTCAATTAGATTCTCATGACCTCCACTAAACCTGCTTTTTAATAACTGCAATCTAAGGCAGCAGCAACAAAAACTTACCTCTAAGAGCACATAGAAATACCAAATAGTTCTTGTCATTCTGCAATTACATTCATTCATATTTTAATTTTCTGAAAGCATTACTATGATTTATAAGATTCAACAACACTGGCACCTATTGAACACAAAATCCTTCAGTCCTGGTACAATACAACATGTGCTTACCTATAGGAGAACATTACTTGACCGCAGCTCAAACTTTTTTAAAGTACTTATGTACTTGTTCCTCTTTGGTTTACCATTTAAAGTTCTGACACATCCTTAGAGGAGACAGCTCTTTGTGTGGTGTTTTTACTAGTCTATTTGAACTTTTTGTTTTGAAGAATCCGAACCTGGAACACAAAAGGAGAAGAAACTCCAGCCTTCAACTGCAGATCAGATCTTGCAGTGTCTGATGCCTACAGCTTTGCTCTCTGTGATGGTAATGTGTGGTGATGACCCTTGTCTGTGGGTTTTAATACTTTTTGTAGGTTTTAATGCCTTTGCAACATTTCTTTGTGAACTAAACATGCATTTAGGCTCTGCTTTTGATTGTGCACTAGTTACAATAAACACTCTCCTTTCCCATCCCTATCAGCTGCGTTGCTTAGAAACATAAATCTGGAGCAGACTTTGAGAAATCACGTGTGTCACCTGCTATTGCACACTCAAAAATGTACCAAGATCCATCTAAGAACCCAGTAGGTGTCATGCCTTTAACATTTCTTTGGGAAAGCTTGCTCCATGATTCTCAATTACCACGTCACACTAGTGCATCACAACTTTTTCTTTAGTCATGCTAGTAGCCTTTCTTCACATGTGCTCCAGACCTATTTACTCTATAAAACATGAACCACCAACATTTCAGATGGCCCTAGGTACTACTGGGGCCTCATACAGTGGCATTAAGATTGGTTGATCTACTATGGAGGTTGTCTGTCTCTCTTCTGGCAGGCTGTGGGACTGCATTAGACTTTCCCATCACACTATGAGTCACAGACGTCCTCTACTCATTTTAATCTCTGCCACTTCTAGTTAAGCCCCCATTTTATAGCCAAAAATTCTCTTATTTGTTCTCAAGTGTCACATGTTTTGTACACCATCCTACTAAATCTCACCTCACCCTTGCTTCCCCAGGCTGTTAAGATCATTCAGTACTTCCATATTAAAATTTTGTTGGCTTAAATGGAATGCCTCAAACTTTTTTCAATCAGAGGCCTAGTGAAAATATTAATATGCATTTGTTCCAAGATAAGTTATTCATCGAAAGGGAAATAATGAAGCTAAAAGTTTAATCTTAACCCCCATTGTTTTCTTTTCCATTATTTCCTTACAGGCAATATGTTTTTTAGACTAATCCACATTTCTCCAAATACAAGTGAGTCTATTTCCCAACAAGTAGAAAACATTTCTTTTTATGTTCAAGATACTAGATCTATTGCATTCTTTCTACTTATGTTCTGGACATTTTACCAGAAATGTCAGATTCATCAACTGCTGCAATTTACTAGTGAGTGAATTCAGAGTGACTTTCTCACCCTCTCTCTCCCATCCCTTTTTTCATAGAATTTTCTTCCAAACTTGGGCTAAAAGTTTTGTAAACCCAGTCTAAAAAATTACTGTAATTGAGGTCACACTATAGGATGAATAGTTATCTAGACTCCTTTTAATTCTTTTTTTTTAAGTAGAAGATTTACACATTCTGTGGAGCTATAATTTTGCCCTTATGTTGTTCTTTCAGGGTCATGGACAAAAGTTTACCTGAGACTTGGAATTATTGCTTTTAGCCCTCTGTTCGAGCATTACCTTTCTCTAAAAAATGCAGCAGTGTATTTGTGTAAGAATGGAAGAGAAGGACATTTCTGATATACCATGTGCCATTTCTTTCTCTCATGCCGTATTTTTTTTTAATTCTTAAGTGGTTGAAGAATACTTTAGGTAGGGGTTTGATTATTGAGTCAGTAATTTTAAAATTAACAGATAAAGCTGTTTTTCACATGCAACTTGATCTGTAGGTTATTGCCCATCTGAGCCCTATTATTAGTGGTATTTTTCCCCCCTCTGTTGTATATATGAGATAGGTACCCATAATAAAGTTCTTAGTTGAATTTCTACTGTAATACATCATCTTAAAAGACAACTCTCCTTTATTGCCTCTTGTCTCTAACCACTAACATGACCTCAAAATTACTTTATTTTTATTTCCTTCTAAGAACTGACAGAAAACTGTGTGCTTACTTATGCACAAGTGATATTTTCAAAGTATGGATGATGTAAAAATCAATGTCCCTTTATAATGGGTGTGTCTGTAAATGAGATTATCAGAACTGCCTAATTAAAATACTGTCTGTAATAAAAAGATACTGCATAATCCCCAGTTAGGATGACAGAAATACGGTATGAAGGCTGTCATTTGCTGGTTTGTTGACACTGATGTCTTTTTCTCAAATGTTTCTCCACATCATGCAGATATTTTCAGAAATAAGGACAATAACATTTTTAATTCCTCTGCTTTTTCTTGATTTTTTAAATAGCAACAGAAATTACTATACAATAAGTAAAACTACCTATCATATTAACTTAAACACATCATATAAAATTTAGCTGGCAAAAAAACAAAGATGAGATAAAGCAAGAGAAAGTAAACATCCAAGAAGTAAGGAGGATGAGGGATCACTGAGAGAACTCACAATATAGTCCTGCAAGTCATCCCAGTATTCTCATAGACAACACTAGCACATACAGAACCAGATCAAAATTATTCACACAGGTCTAACACATACTCCTGGTAATCTTCTGTGAAGGCAATCAGATATCTAAGTCTATATTATATGTTGTTTTAGATTGAATAATGTGAGATGCCAGTGATTAGTTTTTACATAGGTGACTGTATTTTTATATAAGGCTTCATGTGCTCACGAAGAGCATTTCTAATCCTGCCAAACAGGCCGCAGCACTCCAACAAAAAGAGTTCAGGAGGATTCAGTACAGTACAGTGACACTAATTAGTCACAAATTGTCTCTTTAATGTCACGTTTAAGTTTTGCTGTCTCTCACATATTAATTGCTTCCTGTGTCAATGTTTCTCCCTGAGATGATGGAAGGCGTACATCCATCACTTTCCTCATGACTTTTGTGGCTTTCTGTGCCTGTTGTGTTGCAGCAGAGGTGGCTGAGTAGCAGATATTTGAAGCTTAACTGTGGACAACAGACACGGATCCCTGGGTATAATGTTAAGCCTGCTAGGGCAGGACAGCCTTGGCTCCAGCTGCATGGACTTAGTGCACGATTCAGACCTTAAACAGGACATTAGTTGCTAAGGTGGGAACAGTGGGCCTGAAAAATCGTCAAGGACGAGTTGCTCATTAGAGTACAGATATGAAGGCAGCTGTGTGTGTGGGAAAGAAACTGTAAGCTTGAAGGAATGTAGCAAAGCAGAACCTGAAGGAGAGTGTGAAACTGCAAGGCTTTAAGCTCAATTATTGCAGAAACCGCAAGTAGGATAAACATGCAGATGTGACTTCTTGTTAGTTAGCCTATTGGCTCTTGCCAAGCAAGCAGCTTGAAGCCTGTATTGTATATAAGTTGAAGCCTGTTTGCAATAAAGAGAGATCTGCTTTATCACCCATATGGAGTAGGACTGGATTTCTTCACACCCAGTTGAGAGTCAGACCCTAGGCAAGTGCCGAGACCTTCCCAACACTTAACCCAGCTGAAAGTTCTGCCTACAAGAGAGGACATTTCCAGCTGCATCCAGACATGGTAAATGTACTGGAGGAGACAAGTTATCAGAGTTCAAATTGCCCCATAAATGAAGAGAAGTTGTTAATTCTCTCTATTGTTACCCTGAAGACCCTAAAATATAAGGATTTAGCAACTAAGCCACCTGCCCCCAAGACAGCAGGCATATAATGAAATGTAATACTGGGTAACATAAGACTCCTAAATTTTCTTAATGACTTTCTGTTTTTCTTGGTTTCTTTCCTAATCCCCAAGAACCAGAAACATTTAATTTCAAAGAAAAGTTAGAGAGGGGGAACAAACTGGTAATGTACTCAGGATGGAAAGAAGGCTGGGTAATATATTCATTCTAATTGTACTAACCTTCCCCCTTAATGAGAGGGGGAAAGCCTACCATCTGTTTAAGTCATTAGTCAGTTCCATAATTAAAGGATTAAGATTAACTCTGACAATTTCATTACTTTTTCTAGGAAACTGAACATCCAAATACTTAAAACTAGTCTATTGCCACTGAAAGGGGGAGCTTTCTCTCAAAATTTGGGAGACTGTCAATATCTCGGATTTAGTCTGATTGATTTCATACCAGGAACATTTCCCAAAGTTGTCTACCTTGTGCAATATATCAGGAAAATATTTTTGTTGATCTAATAGAAAAAAAAGAATATAATCTACGTAAAGTAGTAGTTTAACCTCACATGTTCATGTTTTCACAGCATTTCATTTCATTTGCATTTGCATTGCATTTTATGATTAACCCTAATTCACATTTCCAAATGTTCAAGGGCAGTGTTAAATAAGTGAAAGGAGATGCCATATTCTTTTGCATAGCATTTAATAATTAAGCAATTGGTCTCCTTTCAAATCAGAGTGATTGTGCCCTACAAAAAAGCAACAAAATCCAGGTAAGAAAATGATCATATAAGACAAATCTACGTATAGGCCCAAGTCAACCTAATATGGTCAAACACCTTTTCTGTATCAAGGCAGCACTGCCTCTGAGTATTGACAGACACTCATTAATTCAGTCAGTAATCTTGTACTATCAATGCTTGATCATTATTTCTTAAATTCATCCAATTTGGATGGTAGATATCATCTGTTATTTGATTTGATCAGCATTTTTATGAGATATTTAGATAGACAGAACCTAAAGTTTTACAGATCTTTACCTAACTTAAGAATAGCTGAATAATCATAGAATTATAGAATGGTAGGGTTGGAAGGGACCTTCAGAGATCATCTAGTCCAAACCCCTTCAGAGGCAGGTCCACCTAGATCAGGGCGCATAGGAACATGACCAGGCAGGTCTTGAAGACCTCCAATGAAGGAGACTCCTCACCCTCCCTGGGTAATNCAGGGCAGAGTAGAGGAGAGAAGAATCTCCCTTGACCTGCTGGCCACACTCTTGATGCATCCCAGGATGCCATTGACCATCTTGGCCATGAGGACACACTGCTGCCTCATGGTTAGTTTGTTACTAATCAGGACTCCCAGGTTTCTCTCTGCAGAGCTGCTCTCCAGCAGGTCAATCCCAGCCTGTACTGGTGCATGGGGATGTTCCTCCCCAGATGCAGGACTCTGCACTTGTCCTTGTTGAACCTTATGGGGCTCCTCTCTGCCCAACTCTTAAACTGGTTGAGATCCTTCTGAATGGCAGCACAGCCTTCTGGGGAATCAGTTAGTCCTCCCAGTTTGGTGTCATCAGTGAACTTGCTGAGGATGCACTCTGTCCTCTCATTCAGGTCATTGATGAAAATGTTGAACAAGACGGGCCCCAGAACCGATCCCTGTGGGACCCCACTGGCCACAGGCCTCTAACTCGATTCTGTGCCAATGATCACCACCCTCTGGGCTCTGTCATTCAGCCAGTTCTCGATCCACCTCACCACCCACTCATCCAATCCACACTCTCTGAGCTTTCTGATGAGGATGTCCTCAAGAGAATGGTATCCTTCAGGATATGCAATTGCCTACATGATCCAAAGGTCCAAGGGCTAACAGTTACATGGAAAACTTTGCTAAGGTTCTGATGTGCCTGTTAATGGTGCTTTTATTCAAATTTTTCATCATATTTACTATATCTCTTGTAAAGTAGATGAGGAATCCAGAGGTTACCACTTGCTACACAACATTAAATCCCCACATCATCTACGAGATGGGTTCTATGTCACTCAATGCATCTAGAAACAATCCAGAAACTAGGAAGTGTAATAATGATATTTGCCTGTAAGAAGTAATTCCTGCTATTAAAACTATCAGTGAAGAGTTGTGAAGAATCTCACATTACTGCAAGTGATCAAAAAATAAAGTGGCAAGTGAAGCTCAGGGCTCTTGGAAGTGAAGTAGTGCACATGAAACAAGTGCTACGTTAACTCTATGTAGATGATTAATGGGTTTGCATTAGGCTACTAACAAAAGAAAAATCATCACGGATACTTTCCAACAAACGTCAGCAGAGTGGTGTGGAGGAGTCACAAGGAAACCCAAATATTAGCACTCTCTGTAAAAGGACTTGAGAGGAAAAAGTATTCTGCCACTGACCTAAGCCCCAACGTGTTCATCTCACACACAGCATGTAGCCTCAATCAGACCAGTGTCAAACAAAAGACTGAGAGGAACTAAAAACTGTACAGAGAGAAGGATGACAGAGATGATCTAAGACATGAAATGATTTTGGCTGGAAAGGAACCCACATAGATTAAACTTTGGCATGGAAAAGGTACTCTTGATAGACGGAATATGAGTGAAGGTGAGAAAAAGTTGGTACTGACTGATATAAAAAATATGTATGAGAAACAATCATTCTCCACAGCATATAAGTTTTTCCAAGACTGTCAGACTATCATTTTAAAAAAAGGGAAAAATATTAATTTTGGGGGATAATGCATTATTATATATCGGAGCTCAAAGCAATAAGATGCTAGGATGTTTCAATGGGTTCACAGTGACTAGCCAAATTCACAAAGGTAAGTCCTTAAGTGACTCTTCATATGGTGTTTGTAATGCAGGCTTTGATTCAAATAGTGCTTAAACCACTGATTGTCAGAAGCTCTTACAAAACACCAGGGAAGATGGTCATTAATTCTTTTTCCACCATGTCAACATATAACCTTGCCCATCTTGATTATCATGTTTTTGATATTTGAAACTTTGTTTCTAGCTAAAGACAGGAGTTTTTTTTCCTTCCTTTCCTGATCCTCTAGAGTTGTTGTTTTAGTCTCAATTTCCCAAACATGTATCACATCTTAAACAATTTTTGTTGTTGTTATTAATCTTTCATTTAGACAATTCTGCTGAGATTTTTTTATGCTGAACTAGCCTACCCATACCCACCCTCTGTTCTGCTGTTGCAGATGCCCAACATATGGTTGACAGAGCAGTTTTCTAGACCTATTGACAAGATTTCTCATCAGCTATAATGGAAGCTTAAGCCCCTATTTTATACCCAGAAACCAGCATTTAAGCATAATCGTATTTGAACTGAATTCCAACCCTAGTATAGAAATAATCTAGCTAAATGTATTTATGTTCAAATGTAAGGCAGCCAGCATGGACATCATTTGTAGTTTACGGAGAAAAATGGGCATTTGTACAGACTGTCCATTTCAACTTAATATGCAGGAATAAATTTAATTAAACAAACCGTGTCCTAAAGCCACTATTTTTTTCTCCCATTATGAAGGGAAGAATGTGGTGACCACAGGTGATAACATCCATGCTGTGCTTTAAACATTGAGACAGCTGAATGCTACCTTTATTCATGTACACACTATTCAGAAAAGGCAAGGAAATTCAAACTCCTTACAAGGTATAAGGTATATAGTACACCTGAAAACTAACACTCGCCTGTACAAATACACGGGTGTGCATGAAATATACTAGTTCCTAGAATGTGAGACTTTTTTTCTCTACTTCACCAGGAAATTGAGAAATAACTCGGTGCATTTCTAACATTAGTTTACTATAAATTCCTAGTCTTTAAGCTAATGGTGAAATAATGCTTCTCTCATTAGTTTAATGATCATATTGTGCTTAATACAAGCTTCTCCCCTCTTTTTTTTCTGTTTCATTAACTCAGTCTAATAGTTGTAGACGATTTGCTTTCACTGTGAAGCTGTCAATTTTTTCTTGTATGTATGTAATATGTCAATCTGTTATAGGACAGAAGTAATGCAATGCATTTCTCAGACTAAGACCTCTTTTCATTTACTGACTCAAAAAATTATTTTGAGCTATCTATGATAAAGTGTGTTACTGGAGCACATTATAAGAGGGAATGTTTAGATAATTGACAGATTTTCTTTTTTTGCCTGGATATGCTTCCTCATCAGTGTTTGGTTTAGAATAATCTAGTTGTCACTTGGAAAAAGGGAAAGGTAGGTGAAAGTGATGCAGAGAAAAGTTCCTCAGTTCAGATCGAGCTGGCTGTTCCCTTGAGATATCCAGACAAAAGGCCTTTGCTCATGGCAGTCTGCAGCAATACAGAGCAATAGCAGTTTCCTTCTCTCATAATGATGCAGCCTTTTCTAAGAAGCATGAAAATGAGGAAAAAAAAGTATACATTCTATTTTAGAAGCTAAAGCAGCTATTTTATGGGAAAGAATTAAGTGATAACAGGGGATGTGTCCAATAGCTGTCATGCAAGACCCATGAGATGCTTAAGAACTCAGATATATTTGGCTAAACTAGAAATTTGGAGATGTGTTATTGTAGGATAACGTAGGCATGTGATCTATTCAGCCTTTCTGTTGGGATCTCCTCTGTTTAGTATTGTCACATCATCTAAGTTAACATCTACTTGCTATGAAAGGACAGTCCTGCATTTCCCTCTACACTCTGAGTTTGCATTTCAAGCGGGTTCTATTCGTATCTCTCACACTTTTCTGCTCTTGCTTATGTTTATTCCAGCTTCTTCAGAGTTCATACTGCTTCAACAGCAGAAATTTATCTTTGTCCACAGTTCTGCCTCTAGCCTGTTACAGCAGAATTTCCAAAAAAAAATTTCTTCAGTTCTTTACATTAAAAGACTTTATCAAAAACAAACCAGCAGCTGTTAAAAAAAACAACAACATTACTTTAGTTACTGTTGCCGTTGCAGGCAACACTACATGGTGGTTTAGACTGATCTCCAACAGTCAAGGGAAAGGATCACTGCACACACAGTGTGGATGGTGCTCCGTCTCTCCTTTATTGTTTATGTTATGCCCTTATATCTGCTGGCATAAGCACTTCCTCTCTCGCTGCCTCGTGCCAGACCTCTCACTTCCTCTTCACCCCTCGCGTTACAATCCGAGATCATCCGGATGCCTGCTACAAGTTACAAAGAAATTTAAAGGGTTGCTGTGCTTACCCTTTGTTCTTGGTTACTGTTCTTCTCAGAGGCTGCCATTCCCATTCAGATTTGTTTCTTTCCTGTTTCCATGAATGTTTATGTTAAGGTAATCCCATTTAAACTTTCCTCATTGTTTTTTTTTTTTTTTTCTGATCTAATGTATGAGGAAAGATCCTAAGCATCCATATCTCAAGCAACCATTCCCAAGACATCTGATGAAGCATTGTGTTCAGTCAATCTGTCAGTAATTTTATTATATTTTAGCTTTAAAATGTGATTCATTTATTCGAAAACTTTTATAGCTAGGAGTATTAAGAAACAATTAAAGAAACAAAGGCTTTGCAAATCCAGACTGAAGTCTGTCAGCTTTTTGAAACAAGAGGCATTCTTGATCTCCAAAATACATGCTGAGGGCCAAAACAACACTTTTCAAAGCTGTAAGAACATGGAAAGGAAGACATGAAATGGAGCAAATATTTCAAACTACAGCTGCTCTTTAACTTATATCAGGAAAAAGAACTTGGCAGCAGACTGTAATGACCTGCTCATGGCAGCACTGATTCTGGCATCAAGCTTTGCACTGAGAATGGCACTGCAGGAATGGGAATGACAGGCCATTTAGCTGGTGCTACTACTAATCTCTCATGCCAGCCTGTTCATTCACAAAGGAATGGTGCACTACTCACGATATGGTCAAGTGAAAGAAGACTCGAGTGCTTTGTTCATGCTCAATAAGTTGCTTGTGAGCCTACTATTATCTCTTAATTTCCTAGAGCATAGGCAGGCCTTTAGTGTCACTCATATAGACACTACCAGTACTTTTAGAACTATGACTATAGTCTCCTTTATGAAGTCACATGTTTGTTACCCTAAAAATACACATGCAAACCACTAGCCTGTCCCAAATGCTTCTGACTGGAGAAAGATACAAAGACCAATAGCTACCAATAACTCTATCATGTGAAATGCACTGAACCAAACAGTCATATCTGCTTCTCGCCTTTAGGTGGATGTTTTTCTCCCCCATTTCCTCAGACAACACACACACATATTCCCTCTCACATACATGAAAACTGCTCTGTGTGGCTGAAAATGGGTCAGGCTATTCTCACACACTCTTTCAACCAGATTGATTCTGAAATGTTCATGGGGCATTCAAGGACAAAGAAGGGGAGGAAATAGAAACAAAATTCTGTCTAGCACAGCTGAAGAACTCTTCCTAGAAATATCTCCTTCAGTTCTCCCTGAGATAGGGTGTTGATGGCTATAGCAAGATCTCATAGCTTCTACAATCAACTAAACCTTATCCTTGCCCCTCCCTTTGGACCATAGCCTTTCCTTTGTCTCCTCTCTTCTGTAATAACATGAGCATTATGAAGGGAAGTAATCCATTTTCTCTTTGTTTATAATTTGATCTGTCAATGTCATCCATGTGGAGACTGCAGTTTCCAGCAAAGCCTGGAGGAGCCAGTCCCAGCTCTTATCCTTAAACTTATATCTCTCATTCCTAACTCTAATGCCTTTTTCTAAACTTTAGGAGCAGCACAGGATTTCTACCCAAGTCCACAAAAAATTACTGTTGGCCCATGTCATCTCAGAGGCTAGCAGACTGTCATCTATTTGCTCTGGATTTTGTCTGCTACACATGCACTTCTCTTCCCCCATGGCAGGGAGGACAGACAGCCAATGCTGACTTCCTTCTGTCTCCACTCCTAACTCAAAAAAATCCCAAAACTGGGATCCAGCTATCACAGCAGGACCTCTCTGAACCAGACCACCACTAGAGCAGAGGAGGCTCTCTGAGTCTGATTTTAGACCTCCTTCAATGCCATGGTAAAAATCCCTTCATTTTATTTCATGTGTGCACTCAGTGATTAGAAGTCAAGCACTAGATTAAATCATTTCAGGTCACAGCTGCAAATGAAACAAACAGCAGCTTCTGCATGGTTCCCCCCACCACACTCAAGACAAGACAAATCTGCTTTTTCAGGCACCCAGTGCAATTCACACTGCTCCAAGCAGTGGCATTTAAAGGTGAAGACTAATTTAAGGGCTACAGACTTGAAAAATACCACTTTTCTTCATCTTGCACCTTCACTGTATTTCTTTTTCAGTTTGCCTTTACATTGCAATTCAACCACGTGCCTCTCTTCCTGAGGCATAACACCTTTGGTCTTCCTCAAATGACTCTCTATATATTTACTTGAGCAAATCAACATGTGTAAATGGCATTGTCTGTCACAGGTCATTGTTTCTCCTTCTTTTCAAAGAGGACAATGTAATGTAATGAAAAAGGGCAATATGGGCAATGTTATGCTGCACTCTATATTTTTTTTTCTTTTAGACTGAAGTGGATAATAAATGCATGTCTACTCCCGGTGTAAGGAGACAGCATAAGATCAGTGAAGGAGGTCAACGTATCTCAACAGCTTTCATATTCATGATGTCTGTTCCCAAAGCATCTGAACTCTGACAAACGCTGTCAGAGTAACTGGCACTGAATAAGGTAAGTGAGATGTCTATATTTTCAGGAGGCTTCTCTTAATAAAGTAGATGCTGAAGCCATTCAGTAGGACTTGCTCCTGGATTCATACTGATTTGTTCCACTATGAATCAATGTTACTCAGGCATTATTGTAAAGAAGGCTGTTTTTCATCACATTGCCAGAGAAATATAGTCTGGAGCACAGCAGACTTGAAAGTGCATGGTAGGGATGCCCTGTATGGTTTTTAGCTTTTTTTCTTCCTTTTACAGATGTGTAAGCCTCTTGGAGGCTAGCGAAATCACATTCTTCCTAAAAAGTGACACATACACAAGTCTGCAAAACATTAGAGAGAATTTCTAACCCTTCTGAACAGAGCTGCTCTGCTGAAGCAAAGAGCACTGAGCCTACCAGGACTGAGGGGTTTCCTTTAGAGCAGGACTGTGGTCCTCCACATGCAGAGGTTATTGTATCATAGCCCACAAGCTGAGCTGTTCATTGCTGTCATGAGTGATGAGAGAAATCAGCGATGCCACTTCACTATCAATGGAGGGTTAGAGTGCAAAACTCAACTTCAAGCAACAGGTAAAAGCTAAATCTCTGAGGGAACATGAAAGAGAAACAACACGTACAATATTATTTTTCCTGAACATGAAAGTGAATGCTCGCTCTATCTAAAACTATCTTGTCTCAATATTTCCAATGAGGATTAGTAGTCATGGAGTTGTATACTGTTGCTTATATCAAGGCAGAGGAAGCCTCTGATTCTCTTCTCAGAAGCAATTCTTTCATTCCATCATTTCTCCAGTTGAAAAGATGTTACAAACATATGACCAGCACATAGATCTCTCTCCTGCTGATACCAGACAATGGCATTAAACTGACCATGCTCTCCCCCAGTGCTATCAGCTTGATCTCCTTCACCCCCATGTGTTGCTAGAGAGTGAACTCCCAGCCCAGGTTTGCCCATGAGGTGATCTGAGAGGCTGGGATTTCATGTCTGTCAGCTAAAGGAAAATGGGCTTTTCAGCCCCCATAGTCCAAAGTGAAGACAGAAGTTTCAAGGTCTGAAGTGCTAAAATGGTTGTCATTTGATGGGGGAAAAAAAAAAAAAAAAAGACTAGGAAATGTTCAGGACAATTTTAAATTGTTATCAAGTGCCAAAACACCAAAATGCCTGTTTGCAGGAGATGATTCCCACTTGCTCTAAAAGCCATGTTGCACCACCTATACACAGGGCCTACCTGACACTCATGCCATGCCCAGCACAGTCCAGCAGAAGCTCTTGTGTCAGGAGCAGCTTGAGTTGGGAAGGAGAACTCAGACTGTCGAGCCATGGAGGGAGAAGAGAAGAAACTGCAACAGAAAAGCTCTGCACGACAAAGCCTAGAAAGCAAAGGAAGAGATTCAGACAAGTTTTTCAAGTAGCATTAGCAAATTGCTCATTGCGTTCACGCAGTAGATTGCAGTACTTTAGAAACAACTTCATCTCTGCTGAGAAAAATGCTGAAGTAGTCCTTAACAAGAGCTGGTTTGAGCACCATTTAAAAACTGCCCTTTAGAAAGTCAGAGTGGATGTTCCCTGTGTCTGTAACACGCTCACCAGTTACTCTATATTCTGCAATGGTTTTTGGCCACTTCTTCCTTAAAGCAACCTAATGATCTTCGCTGCAGGACAAACTTCTTTAATGAAAGCACCAGAGGCCAGTGCTCCTGAAAAACAAAGGGAGTCAACGTGAGGTTGTCACATTGGCACATGGACCAGAGGTATGTGCAGCCTGAGCTGAAGCAACAGGGAGGAGAAAAAAGCTGCTAGAGGAGTTTTTGGAAGAAATTCAGAAGGTAATTCCTTTCCTCTTGTACATACCAGGGGATAGAGTTTTGTGTGTTGCCTTTCTCCAGTCCATCAGGATGGCTGTTTTGCAGGAAAACACATTTAACAAGTATGCTCAAAATAACATCTTTTAAATCCTTTCTAGCTGGCAGTCCTATATTCCCTCCCCACTACCAGTATTCAGATAGGTTTTTAAATAGTTATCCTTAAACTTCTAGTGCTTCAGGTTTCTTTGCCAGATGTGTTCACATTTGTGTGTATCTTTCATTGGGTCTGATCTGCCACTCTAGTCCAAATTATGGACAGTGTCCCCATGGCATGGTAAAGGCATGCATGCTTGCTGGGTGTTGTCCAAAAGCCTCTGCAGAAAAGAGATGTTATATACACGAAAAGGCATAACCAAAGCATGCTTTACATACACCAACTATATTATTTTGCCTAGTGTCATGGTTTGACATGACAGCCATTTCTGGTAAGGGGGAAAGGGCTGTAAAGATGACTCCTGTAAGAACTTGTTTGCAACTCTCCCCACCTCTGAGCCAGACCCACTTCTGGGGCTGAGCCAATGAGATGCCTTCACGATCACTTTTTAAAAAGAAGCCAGAAG
Source organism: Urocolius indicus (assembly GCA_013401255.1). Classification (NCBI taxonomy): domain Eukaryota; kingdom Metazoa; phylum Chordata; class Aves; order Coliiformes; family Coliidae; genus Urocolius; species Urocolius indicus. Next base: position 79 of record WBNH01003674.1, on the reverse strand, counting down.
AGGAGGCTTCTTCTTTCTTCTTCTTTCATTCTTCTTCCTGTTTCTTTCTTCTGGTGCCCCTTCTTCTTCTTCTTCTTGC
>WBNH01003673.1:56057-105617 GCA_013401255.1 Urocolius indicus | reverse complement strand
GCCCAGGCCAAAACGACTACACCATCATATGAGTAAAAGCACAACCTTTAAACACACCAATCAGTCTTCTCACTCTAACACCCCTTATATGCTGCAAACAGAGTAGCTCTTTTGTGTCAGGCATCACATTCTGGAGTTCATCAGATGCTGAAGGGACCTTTAGTTCTTCATCTTAGTCTTCTGTTATACCTAAATCACACTGCTGCACTAGACAGTGTGAAATCTTAAATATGTACTTCAATGTAAGAAAAATTTCCTCTTTAGGGTAAAATTAAGCTACTTAATACTTTGCCAGAATGACCATATTGCTAATTGGGGCATAATAGATGACAATCAAAAATTTGCTCAGGGCTAGCATAGCTGATATACCTAAGCACCTGTTTGCAGCAGGCAATGACTACCACAACATCCAGGCACAGGACAGACACTGAACTTGTAAATTCATAAGCTTGATTTTTATAGATTAAATAACTTTTGTAGGCAACTTATTAACTCATGACTTAACATGTTAGTTAGGCTATTTCTAGTAAGTAGATGACAGAGATGTACTTACACTTCTTCTTAAAAGGTAGATTTTTTCACCTATGTCTATCTTTTTTTTTTTTTTTTTTTCTGTGGCCATGCAACTGCTATCATAGGTGAGCAGCAAATTTCTAATCAACACATTTAATCACACTGTTTCTTCAGAGAGGCCACTGTAGCGCTCACGTAATCTTATTTGTCTGGGTTCCTGGAAATTACTTGGAAAAACAACAGCGTGTGGCTGCAGAAGTGCTGCAGAATGAATAGGAAAAAGAGGTGCTTCAGCCTCTTCCTCAGCTCCAGCATTTCTCCCTCAATTTAGAAAATGCAGAGGATCCAATTAGCAACATAGAGCAAGGTTTCCAAAGCTATTGACAGAGCTCTGCATAGAGCACCTAACCCTGCTAGAGAAACAGCACATCTAACTTGAAAAATAACTCACACTATGAACTATATTGGCTAACTGGTATTGGAGTCTAAAGTCGTCGTCACCGTTGCTCAGGATATGACATGTGGGCACATCAAATACATGTTGGAGATTTCAATGGGTGAAACTTACAAGATTTTAAAGGGGCACCAACTGTTCAATTTATCTCATTAACTTGAGGCTTTTAAGTAACCTGTCCTTCAGAAACACTCCAAGAGATTTCATTGACTGCAGAGTGAACTGAAGGAGATTAGCTCCTGTCTTGACACCTCAGCTGGAGTGAATCAGAGACCAGCAGTCAAAGACATGAGACAGAATCACCAGTTATCTTCACAGCTGTAATGCTGACTACTTGTGAACAAGCCTTTCTTTACTTCTTTTCCCTAAACTGGAAAGGGAAATCCCAAAGCCAAAGGACATCTTTGTACATTTCAGACATACTAAACTCTGTAGGGTCCTGACTTTCACTGAAGCCTGAAGCAATTACTGGTGCATAACTTTGCAATCTGAATTACTACATCACCAGTAAAACTCATTTTGACAAGGCAACAGTACACATTAAAAAAAAAACACCCGCCAAATTACATGATTCTAATGGAAGTACAATCTTCTAAATCTGAGTAGAATATTAATGTAGAGTTGGAAACAGCATCTTGGTATTAGGATCCTAGTCCTTAAGTTCACTATATGTTGAATGAACAGAGATTGGCACAACCAGATGGCAATTCAGATCCTAGGTAGGCTGAATTGACCCCTGGAAATGTCTGTGAATATTAACAGTTCCCCTTAATGATTTGGAAAGCATGTCTTAATTTACACTGAAGCCTCTAGTGTATTCCTTTCCTTTCCTTTCCCACATGCCTCACAAAAAGTTGACATAGAAGACAGCAAAGCAGAAAATCCACCCCAAAAACTCTTGAAGATTTCCTTTCATCATCTGCTTTTCGGAGCTGACTATGCAACAGATTGGTTTTACTCATTTAGTTGAATTTTCTGGAACACCATGCAAACTAATATTTTGCAATTCTAGATTTCACGTAATAGATTAAAAAGTGGCCAATGTATAGTAGAACAAATGGGGAAATTCTGCACCCATTGACACAATGTCATAGGTCTCATTCCTTTGCAGCTTTCAGCTTTAAATGGCAGGGCCACCACAGCAGTATTGCTGGAACTAGAACTATTGTAAATGATAGAAAAGAGGAAAGGGAACATTAAATGAAGTTGCCCTTGCACTGATCTATCATTTTTCCCTGTTTCCACAGAGCATAACAGTTGAAGAGGGGAAACCCGGACATAGGCCTATTCATAGCAACAGCTGCTCCTTCTAATTACCTGTCGGTTTCTAAACTTCTCATCGGAAGGCAAGGGAGCAGCATTCCCACCACTGGAACTATTAAAAGATCACCTGTTTCTATCATCAGACCAGAAATGGAGCTTCGTCTCACCAGGATGCTTACTAAGGAAATTTAGATGGAAACTGTATCAGACAAGGATTCATTTATCTCAAATTCTGCACTGTGTTTCAGCCCAAGACCTTTTCTGTTCCCACCTCCTCTGCTGGCAGATTCTGCACTGCTCTGAGAGTCACTCTGAAAACATAACACTCTCAGAGCTGTCCCCATCTAGAAATGGTGAGATCTTTGTTGATATTCCCTTTGTATGAGTTTTGGTCTGGGAAGAAATATCCCAGACAACTTGCTTTCATGGGCCATTCAGTTGTTTGAAGCCTCTGCTGTAATGATTTTTAGGTGTCAGGTATCCGGGGAGGCAACAGTGGATGCTGAAGGCAAAATACAACTTCTGAGACCAGCAACATTTTGAAAGCTGTAAGAAGAAAATCTGCCAAATATGTTTTTCTCTGGAGACGGTCATCAAACCATGAAGGGAGATATTCAAGATCTTCCAAAAACATCCTGGAGAAGAACAAGAGTGAAGTCTAAATCCAAATCCACTGAAGACTGTAATAAAAGTATTCGTGCTAACATCAGTGAGGTTTGGATTAGGCTGACAGCTGCTCACCAGGCATTTGAACCAACGACTAATTAAGTCCTTGTGTTAAGAAACAATTTAATGCAGCCACAAAAGTCAGAGGGTTTAAGGAGATACTTCAGTCAACTTCTGGCTCAGACTTTATAACAAATCCAGTCTCATCCAGTTTATGTAAAGAGCAGACATCATGAAAAATGAAATTATCTCTGTAAAAGCTTAGTATTAGCCACTGTTAAAAGCCCACAACACTTTTGTTCTTTATCAATATGTCATATTGAATCCAAAAGAGGAAAGGGTTGGTGGATGCTGTATACAGTATAGATTTTTCATGCTGCCAACAATTAATTTCTTCCACAAATGAAACACCTTTCATATTATTTTGTCAGTGAAATACCAACTTGCCATCAGTAGGGTCTTTTGGCAGTGTAATTTATACATACTTTTTATCCATCTGTTAACATTAAGGCTTTCTGTTGTTTCAGTGGTGGGTTTTTTTTATATATCCTCTTCCAATTCTCCTTGAAAATTGAAAGGGATTAGGTTAGGATTAGGTTAGTGTTTTAAACAAAAAGTCACAAAGATGGATGAAGATGCTTTCCAAGAGATAATACACTGGAGATTCCTCAATACCAATTGTTCCTATCTGGGAGGATTTACCATATTTATTATTTTTAAAACCTCTATATAGTATATTTAAATCATTTTTTTCTCCTTCTGTCAAAGTAAAGTGTCCAAGGAATAGCTTAACTTCATTTCCTGAGACCTGACCAAGGGTCAGCAATTACCTTGAACTGGTGCCTGACATTAGCAAATAGACAATCTCCTCTTGTTTCCCACTTGGTGAATCAGCAGTCCCCATGCTAATTGCGTTGACAGATTTTGCTAAAGCACAGGAAAGGGAATTCCAGGTTGACAAATAGGTCTCAGGAGAAATGCACCTGTCAGTTACAGGAGAGCCTACATGGCACTGCAGAGGCAAAAGCAACAGGATGGATACGTGCCACTGAAACTGATATTCAGAGGGTCATGGTGAGAGTGAGCTACGCTGATGCACAGAGGTTACCAGGGCAGCACACACCAATAGGTATTATCCACCACAGACCCCACAAAGAAAAAACAAAGCAATGCATCATTTAAAAGCACAGCAGTGCAAAAACAGGAGATGCACTGATCAATGACCTTTTGCTTCTTTTCTTGTCTCTTACTGTATTTCTATCTAGAACCTAGATATATCATCAACATCCTTATAGTCTCTAGCTCTGTGTTACCCAAAACATGACTCCACTTAGTTGTCCCAGAGGAAAACATTAAACCTTCTAAAACTTGCTACCCTTCTATAAGGTAGGTTGTTTTAGAAATATCTGAGAAAAAGATCATCTGTTTTTTTTCCCCACATTTTCACACCACATAAGGTCATTACTTCCCCTCCCATAATGAACACAAACCAATGCAAGGGATAGATTCTGAACCAGAACCAACTACAGCGACCGAGGTTCTAGTCTTGCAAGTAGGAAATGTGGAACTCTGTAGCAGGTTTGTGATGCAAGGTTTTGACAGCAGGGAGTTACTAGGGGTGGCCTCTGTTAGGAGCTGCTGAAAACCTCCATCACACCTGCTAAAGCCTGTTCCAAGACAGATCTCCCANACTGCACCCCACGGAATGGACCCATGCTGAAACAGTTAGTAATGAACTGTAGCCTATGGAAAGGATTCACTCTGGAGAAGCTTATGGAAAACTGTCTATTGTGGGAGAGACCCCACACTGGAGCAGGAGAGGTATGAGGAGCCCTCCTCTGAGAGGAAGTAGTGGCGGAAAAATGTGAGATATCCCCCTATGTTGCTGGACTTGAGGAGGTGAAGACCTGGCAAGAGGAGAGTAGTCAGGGAAGGNCAAAGCTGAGCCAGTCAGTGACATTGAAAGTGCCTCTGGGATTAACATTTTAAAATAAGAGGAGAAAAAAATTACAGTGCATTTGCAAACTGCATCAGAAATGATGAATGGAAATGTGCAACAACTCTGCAGACATCAAGGTTATGAAGAAGGAAGGGAAGAGGTGCTCCATGCACCAGAGCAGAGGTTCTCCTGCAGCCTATGGTGCAGCACATGGTGAGGTCCTGTCCCTTCAGCCAAATGAGGCCATGGGGGAGTAGAGATCTACCTGCAACCCCGGGAGCATTCCACATCAGAGTAGGCAGATTCCCAAGGGAATAGTGGCTGTGAGCCTGTGGAGAGAGGAGTTCACCCTGGACCAGGTTCGCTGTCAGGACCTATGACCCTCTGGGGACTCACACTGGAGCAGTTTATTCCTGAAGGACTGCACCCCACGGAATGGACCCATGCTGAAACAGTTAGTAATGAACTGTAGCCTATGGAAAGGATTCACTCTGGAGAAGCTTATGGAAAACTGTCTATTGTGGGAGAGACCCCACACTGGAGCAGGAGAGGTATGAGGAGCCCTCCTCTGAGAGGAAGTAGTGGCGGAAAAATGTGAGATATCCCCCTATGTTGCTGGACTTGAGGAGGTGAAGACCTGGCAAGAGGAGAGTAGTCAGGGAAGGTGTTTTAAGACTTGTTTTTTATTTTTCATTACCCTTCTCTGACCTGCTTGGTAATAAATTAAACTAATTTTCCCCAATTGCAGTCTTTTGCCTGTGATAGTAATTGTTGAATGATCTCTTAGAATCATATTATTGTTTTGTTGGAAAAGACCTTTAAGATCATTGAGCCACTAACCTCACACTGTCAAATCCATCACTAAATCGTGTCCCTCAGCATCTCAGCTACATGTCTTTTAAATATCCCAAGGATGGTGAATCCACCACCTCCATGGGCAGCCTGCAACAATGTCTAACATCCCTTTTACTGTTCTTTCTAATCTCCAATTTAAACCTTCTCTGGTGCAATTTGAGGCCGTTTCCTCTTGTCTTTTCTTCTGATTCTCCTCCCCATCCCACTTGGAAGGGGGAGTGAAAAAGGGGCTGCGTGGTTGGCTCTTGCTGGCTGGGCTTAAACCGTGACAGCTGTAACATCATTCACTGTGGGAAGAAAAAGACATACACAAATACCACCTTTATGAACTGCTGTGGGAAAGGTGATTTTAAAAGGAGTTGCATGAATGGAAACAAAGTCAGGACACTGGGGACGGGAAAGAGGTAACTGGGTCTTGGGTTGACATGTCTCTTCTTCCTCTCTGATCTCAATAACCTCCTTTCTATCTGTCACACCAAGGCAAGATTCGGACCTGAGTGCACTCCGAGAAAATTTCATCCCACATTGGGAGCTGCAGAACTGAAAGTACAAAATGCTTCCTTGTTTCCATTGCAGCTTTTGTCACCACAACACTTTGCTAAGGAAAATGAGTACCACTATGAGCTAGGAAGATTATCTCACTGACATCTCTTTCTCACCAGAGAACAGGAGCCAAAAGTGTGTAGTCTTACGACCAGGACATGGCACGATAAGGCAGAGTGAAACACAAAATTAATAGCACCAATATTGCTATTATCACATTAGCACAGGCTCCAATTCCTTTTGAATTACAAGACCAGCCTGGGATCAGCCTTCTCAAGTCATGGAAAAGCAGGGAATGTAATTCTTCCTAGATGTCAATTTGTGCTCTTCTCAAGCAAAATGTAATTTTTGCTTTCAAAGAAGTGAGAAAAAAATTTTGTGGGAAGATGCTGTTTCTGTTTTAATAATGAAACATACATCAATGAAAGAGAGAGAGGCTTTAAGATTGCCCTGAATTTCCAGTATTCAGGTGGCCACTGATGCCCAAATTAGCTCTGTTTCACAGCTGTTATTAGTAGTGCTTTGTGCCTGCTTCACAACTAACAAAACAGTTTTATATTAACACAGGGACCTAAATAGATTTGTCCATTAAACGCTAGTACATTAGACCCAAGGTGTCCCTTACAAGTATCCCAGTGGAGTTTTCTAAACAATCTTGGATAGAGCAACCTTGGGAGGCAAGTTTACTGAGAAACATTGCTATTAAAAATAACCCTTCCAGAGCTGAATCCAAGGTCTAAAGCAGAGCTGTTCTGGAAGTGTGACTAAAGCTATGATATCCTAGAGGGAAGAGGGGAAAATAAACTGTTAAAAATAACATAAGATGGGAAAAAAATCCCAGCAGAGAATGGTGTGATCAAAGATTTAAGTTCAAAATCCATTACATTAAGTAGTGTCTTTTCCCCCTTCCTTCCTAGACAATGATATTCCAAGAACATGATCCTGACAGATCAAGATAAGTTTTTTATCTCTAGAGGGAAAAAGACCTGTTAATTGGTGGGCTGGCCAAAACAATGAGATTCACATTGTTGTGATTGTTAATTTCATCAGTAAAGTGTTAAATCTCCAAGTAGTATACCTATTGGCTATTTTTTTTTTTTCCAGTAAAGCTATTTAATATCTCATCTTCTCAGAAAAAAAAAAAAAATCTGAATGGAATTAAGGATGCCTGATCAGAGCTTGCAAAATAAGCAGAGGCAGGAAGACGGACAGAGAGAAAAAAAATAAAGCCCTAATAGTTTAGACTGCCCAGGAGAAATAGTGAATAAATATTCTCAACAATGTTGATTTGTCCTTATCTAGATACATCACAGCCATTTTTTACCACTTTCCTTGTGTCAATGAATAAATATTGGCTGTATCACACCAAAACTATTCTCTAGAAGTGGAAACTCTTTCATGATGGTATTTATCTAGAAACAGCACTTGCACACAAACATACTGAGTCTGAATACAAACACACAAATGTATTTTTGCTCACAATTCTTTTCTGAAAAGCAACCTCCAGTAGCTTTGACTTCTGCTAAGCTGCGCTGGAACCAAAGTCTTTGTGACTGCAGATCTGTTCCCTTTTCTCCTTCTTCCTGAGAAACCTGCCCTATTGCAGCTGTTAAGCACAGGCAGGACAGAGAAAGGAGAGCTAGACAGAGCATCACTTGCTGGAAGTTGCCATCACTGTCTTTCCCATTCTCCTCTCCAGGCAACAAACCTAATCCAGGCCCTTTTTCCTCTCAATATGCTCTGCTGTGGCCTGTTAGGGGGGGATGGGATGATTAAGGAAGGATGGGACCATCATAGAAGGTCTGAGACCACTAGAACCAGTTTTTTGGGAATCCTGCTGGGCAAAGAGCAGCAGGTGAAGGGAGGTTTTTCTCCCTCCCTACTCTGCCCTCATGAGGCCTCATCTGGAGTCCTGTGTCCAGTTCTGGGCGCTTCAGTTCAAGAGGGACAGAGAACTTCTGAAGAGAGTTTGGCATAGGGCCACCAAGATGATCAAGGGACTGGAATATCTTTCATACGAGGAAAGGCTGTGGGAACTGGGACTGTTCAGTCTGGAGAAGAGGAGACTGAGGGGGCATCTTATTAACATTTACAGATACCTAAAGGGTGGGTGTCAGGAGGTTGGGACATCCCTTTTTTCTATAGTGGCTAGCAACAGGAAAAGGGGTGATGGGATGAAGCTGGAACACAAAAAGTTCCACTGATATATAAGAAAAATCTATTTCACTGTTCAGATGAGGGAGCCCTGGCACAGGCTGTCCAGGGAGGATGTGGAGTCTCCTTCCTTGGAGGTCTTCAAGACCCACCTGGACATGTTCCTATGTGACCTGATCTAGGTGAACCTGCTTCTGCAGAGGGGTTGAATTGGATAATCTCTAAAGGTCCCTTCCAACCCTACCATTCTATGATTTTATGAAGAGAGGAGATCACTAGGGATGTGAATCCAAACCCCCTTCATGCAAAGCCAGTGCCGGGCTAGAGAGGATAAAAGTATCATGTTAGATGATGGACTAAACAGCAGCCTGATTTAGCAAAGGTCTGAAAAGATTTCTAAGTCCCAATTAAGGAATTTGTTCAGACTGCAATTTTATTTTTTCTTTAGTTTATTGAAAATGATGATTGTGCTGAGGGACAAGCCAAAAGAATTTGCTTTTAATATTTTCTTTTTTCTTTTCTTTTATTTTTTCTTTTCTACTTCTTGCTTGCTCAGTGCTATTCATAAAACATTACTATCTAGGGACAGGTTGTGAGGGGTTCAAATGTGATGATAGTTTCCATATCACTACCTGAGACTAGGAGAGGCCAAGGGGGAATGTGCTTCCTACCAAGCTTAATATTTTCAAGGAACAATGCCCGTTAAAACCTGCAGTGCCGCTGGGCCCCAAATTCTCCTTTTATTAAGAACCAGTCAATGCAGCTCCACTTTGGGAAAAATCAGTCTCCAAGTCTCAGCCACGAGTCTTTCTGAATCAGAAAAGGGGATTCTTGCCATGCCTTTCTGGTTCCCTCTTTTGGCCTCACTGCAGCAGACCAGGATGTTAATTGGAAAAGCAAGGCTAATTAAAACCAGAGAGGCAAAAAAAACTGTGGGGAGAGTGGAGGGGAAAAAAAGGTAAATTCAAGTACATAATAAAGAACATTTCTGCCCTGCTGTTCCTAGGAGGGATCTCATAACAGTGGTGCAACAGCCCAGAGGCTACAAGGGAAAAAATTAAGCTACTGTGTATAACAATGAAAACATCAAACCCTTTGTGTACCATCAAAATGGAAACCAAAAAATAAAGTTAAGATGCTAAACATGTGTTTGAGGAGCATTGAAGCATGTGGCATGTATTTGACTTCCACCTTCTGGGGAGTGCAGGGAGGCATGACTGAGATCTATTAAATCCAGCAATGGAAGAATGCTCTGCAGGTGCATATACTTTTCAGTTAGGGCACAAACCCTGAAGCTCAGACAACACAGATTTTGATGAGTCTTCCCACCAGGCAAACATATTGCCTCCTTTTCCTCTCAAGAGAAGTATCTTTCATATCTTCTGAGAAGGTGTCACAACCTTTCTCAGCAAGGATGCCTAGAGATACTACATGTGCTTTCTCACTCTGGGAACAGCCCGAGTCCCATCCACCATAGCAGGGAAGTACCTTTGCAAGTATGGAAGTTGTGTAAAACCTGAAGTTTCTAAGAAATCTCTCCTCACAAATGTGACATCCCAGTGCCTCTCAGCCTCTAATACAGTGGTATATGCAATGGCTTGTTGACAGAGAAGTGCAATCAGTAAGGCCCAGAAACAGTATGAAAATTGAGATNTTTTTGTACTTAACTTCTCTAAGAACAATAAGTTTGAGTTAAGACCCTAGTGAGGTAGAAACTTTTCTTTTTTATCCAGCAAATCAAAGGGGCAAAAAGAGGTAATTAGAGGGTTAAGAATGACTCTCTTATTTCTCTCCTTACAGTCTTCTCCTCCCTTTCAGAGGAGTTTCACAAGTTTTGCAGAGTCCTCAGGTGCCCCTAGTTCTCTGAAACCCTTTGCTAACTCCATGCCAAGCTCACTGTGTTTTCCTGCAGGTTTCACTGGGTTCTCTATGTCCCAGCCTGCTTATGTGAAGGAAGAGCTTATGGCAGCAAATATGGACAAGGTCATATTCCTGGCCACACTGATTTCAGAAACTCAGAGTTACTGCCTCCTTCTATAATACAACTTGCAACTCATTTTAAAGCCATTCGGGCACAAGGAAATTTAGAATTCCCAAGTAAATTCAAAGCCTGTAGAAATATACACAAGTCTCTCAATAAACAGGCAGCAGAGATTGTTTTTCCCCTACAAGACTGCTTTCATTTCAGCTGAGAAAGTGACCTGAATATTTGAAATACACACAAAATACCAAAAGTAAAACTATTTAACATACAGTTCACTCTTTTTCCCCCCCTCTTCCTCTCAAGCTAAATTTTGTTATTAGCTTAAAAATATACCTCATTAATTGACTGCAGGGAGGATGACCATTTGCAAGACATTTAGCTACTGGTGGTAGGAAAAAAAAGGAAAAGAATTAAGATAAAGCAATACATCTTGAGAGCTTGAACACTATTTTGCATTACAACAGGCTTTGGAGGTACATTAACTTTCAGTATTTCTGTGTCATGTGCACCTAATTTCCCCCCCACCCTCAAATCAAACCATACATCCTCAGGCTGCTTCATTAGCTTAGAAAAACTTTCTAAGGGATTTTGATGTCACTTCCTTTGCTTCCTCACTAGGATCACAATAAGTGAGTTAGTACCTAAAGGACAAAGAGAGGAAAATAAATAAATAAGAGTAGGCAAGGACAATCACAGAGCGGCCAGTGTTAATGTCACCATATAAAGGATCTGTCAGCATTTCCATTAGAAGCTCCTATTTTCAAAGGTTTATAACTTGGCCATAAAAATTCACTCTGAGCAGCAGCTGGAAACTTGGCAAACAAAATCTCAGCCAGCTTCAATTGATTTTTCTTTTTCTTTCCCCTTGTTCCTCATCAGCCTTCATTCTCTGTCTTTCCCACTCTTTTTCTCCTCCTTCTAGACAGGAAGTTTGGGCTTATTAATAGGGTACAAGAACAAGTACCTTGCCACACATTGTCAGATGCACTAACACTGCTCACATTTTGGATTTTCTTTAGTGTTTTGCTTACAGGGCCTGAAATCTTTTGAGGCTTTTATTTTGCTTCCAGATATTATGAATAACACATTCTCCAAAATTTTCAGAATGGAACACTAATTTTTGTTGACTGCAAGTAGTGTGTCAATTAACAAACACCCCACAACTTCTCTGAAGAGAAATAATTAAAAGAGAGAAGCAATCATCATGAAAGTGCACGTTTCATCGGTCCTTAGCAGCATGTAAAACCCAGTCAGAAATGTCAAAGGAGCTTAGTTAGAAATGGGAAATGCCACGTCTTCTGGTTTGTGCTGGTTTTGACCCACCAAATCCCTTCTCCTGTCATACAAAGGTCTCATCTACATGGGATGTTTAAGTGAATATGACAGCAGCCATCTTGGCTGACACTGGAGACTAAACTGGAGACTCTAAGCATGACACTGCGCAACTTGAATTAAATTGCCAAGGTGCATGGACCAGGCACGGAGAGGGGATGCATAACATATGCTGAACAGCAGGAAAGCAGCTCTGTAGGTGTAAGGAGTGACTTGAATTAAATGTCGTTTACCTTGGTACAAGTCAGTCCCCCAACGGCAGCTCTGAGTATTCACAAATAAAGACAGGGAGAGAAAGGAGGAAATAGGTGCATCGGTATCATTGGACAGGGAGATTTAAAAAGAAGTCTCACTAAATGTAGGTTTTAAAGTGATACCAAACAAATGAACATTGTTTAATACCACAAGGAGACTGAAAAGCAAGGCACAGAAGGCTGAGTGTTCAGTTCCAGAAACATTCTGGTGTTTGATAGGTTTCTCTAAACTGTTTGAGTCAGCAAAAGAAAGGGATGATGATGGGGAAGCAGGGGCCTCCATCATGAGATATTCCATTCCAATTTGCACTGGCAAGAGCATAAATTCATAAACAAAATTGAAACACAACAGTCATTAAATAAGGGGGAAAAAAGGGCAAAATATTGATAGTCTGAATTTTAGGTCATCCATGTCAGAGAGTGTTGTGGGATTATATTCATACATGCATATCAGGTGTTAAACCCTACCAAGGTTTGTGTTTTGCTTGTTTTTTTTTTCCCCACCATTTACCATAATGTAATGCAAACTGGACAAAATGAGGTGACAAGACCAAAATACCCATAGTATGTATTATGTATCATCTGAAATATTCAGTATATTCTTTCTATTTTTGCATTAATCTAAGCAAAATAAGCAACTATATCAGAAGGGCACACGGAAATTACATCATTACCGAAGTAGCCTTTTTATATCATGATCTCATTTTTCAGACTCTGCACACAGAATTGTCTTTAGAGTGAGACCTCTCCCTCTGCTTTCTCTTTTGCACATACTCAACTGCCTAAGAAGGCATTTGGGGCAGCTTCTGTCTTACTCCAAATATTTTATACATCTGCATCAGTTAAATATGAGCAGTGTGTTCATATGTGCACTGTTCTACACTGAATGTAGGCCCTGTCAAAATTTATCTTCAGAGGTTTTTATCCAAATTCCACACAATCATGTTTTGTCAGTGACCTAAGATGTAAGCCTACTTGCTCAGCAGCTTAGGATTTATCCAATAGAACATAAGTGTTCATCTAACCCAAACTCATATGTATCAATCACCCAACATGCAACTAAGATAAAATACTTCTCTGTGAAAGAAATGTTGCAAAAGCTAGTACTTTTATAAAATTTTAGAAGTCATCAGCAAATTAAACAAGACAATGTATTTAGCTAAAAATCATTTCTGTCAGTGTATGTAAGCTCAGCAAATACTTGTTTTCCCTGACTAGAGGAGCGGTGTCCCCTAGCAGTGAAAGAAAGGGCAAGCAAATAAAAAGTCAGGAGAGAATTAGGGCTACAAGGAAGCTCACAGAGAAAAGAATGAACATGGTAATTAGGAGAAGGACTTAAGGAAACAGTTACACCATCCCATGGAGTAAGAGATCAAGTGGAAAGGAGAGGAACCTGGAGACACTTTTTTTTTTTATGTTTGTAATTGATGAAATGTATGGCTGATGCCTGAAGATTTGCTACCAGTTTTGTTATTCTAATTAGCTAAGTGTACAGACAGGCAAACCAACATCAAAACCCTGATCCATTGTGGCAGACCTCAGGCAGTTACAGCAGCAACTGAGGAGATGTGTGAAGCACCATGACACCAAACACCTATACAGTGAAAAAACAGATTTATGGGCTACTGTGCAATACTGGCAGAGAGACTGTCCCTTATAGGGATGGAGCTCCAGCTGCAGCAGCAGCAAAATGAGGCTGAGTTTTAAAGGAAAGTACACGGCTACTAGCTTAAGCCTGCACTTGAGGGGAGCAGAGGCATTTGCCTTTATTTTTTTCCCTGAGGTTCATGAATATGTTTGATATGTAGATGTAGATTTATATCAGTGAAGATAGGCTAAGTAGAGTTACCAGATAAGAGAGGCTAAGGAGGTGTATGGTTAGGGATTAGAGCGCGATGATAAAATGATAATATGCTTTCATAATTAAAGCAAATCTTATGTTAAAAAGGACTGGAATCTCTTTGACTAGTAGACAGACTTTTGGGTCTATTTACAGTCCAAAAGCACACTTAAACTGCTGAATCTCCCAGTCCCAAGTAGATCTTTTGACTGTGTGATGAGCATGTTTTTCATTTTCTTCCTGATTCCTCCTTATTCAGGGCACATCTCAGTTTCTGAAGGAATGAGTTTTTTCTTTGTGATTGCTCTCCAGAAGTTGAGCTTGGAAAATGTGACCTCGTTCTGTAAATATTTGACCTCTCTATCGCTTTCACATCCCATCTTCACCCTCCTCCATTTCCCCCCAGGAACTATCAGTGAAACACCTTCCTGAAGAAACACGTCATCTCTCATGGGGTAGAAGGGTAGCACAAACCCAAAAACTGCACACAAAAAGTAATGATGCTGATGTTTTCCTCTGAGAGTATTCACTTTATAGTTCACAAAATGGCTACTCAGCTATAAAAACATCAGTGAGGGATTTAAGTGCATCATATATAGATATATCAAGACAAAATAAACTTGGATATAACTGGATATATCAGTCTCAAGTAAACAACTCAAGGCATCATAGCTATGTGGGAAGCTAATCTTCGTATAACATCATCCCAATTACCAGTTTATTATTTCTTCCGCTTCCATTCAAAGATGGATTTCCCAGTCTTCAAAGCACATCGCAAGTTGAAATTAGGAATTGGAAGTATTCACATGTAAGAGCTGGATCTGAAAATTTTTCACAAAAATGAACAGTTTTTATAACCAGATTTTGTTTAGTGTGTTGGGTTGGGATTTATTGTTTTGAGTTTTTTTGAGGGGAGGGGGAGGGAAAGTATGTTTTGATCATTTTCAAAGCTCTGTAAAACACAAATTAAATAAATCCCTCTGATAATGAGCTCCACCCTAAGCAAAGGTTTCCTACTTCCAGTCTCCCCAGTGTGCTTTTCTTTCTTTCTTCCCCGCCCCTCCCCCCCGCAAATAAGTTCAGGAAATTCTATTTCTTTTTCTCAAAACCTTCCTCTCACCTCTCTCTCCAAACAGTACTTCTCTCACATAAATACTTCCCTCACAAAGTGCTGAACAAATTTTTCTCCAAGGGATCCTTTAGACCATTGCTAAAGGTACAGTATGGTATTCAAGTGGTTTTAGTTTCTCCTGTTTGGGCTTACTTGTGACACCATTCCCAAATTCACCTTGTAGCTTTTGCTAGGCTTCTGTTCCTGCTCAGTGTAGGGTATCTGCACCCAGGATGCAGGCACTGTCATATACATGCCTGAACACATATTAAGTTACACATGCTTGTGAATCTATGCATGTGTACACACACATGCATGGCATATTCTCAGTAGATTGTTAAGCATCTTTTCATCAAATCTCCTAATTTAGTCTACATAGTCTTATGATCACCTCAGTATATCTTTCTATAGAAAGAAAGGGGTAAATGGAACACTGTGACCAAAGAGACCAGTCGAGAGCACAGGACTGAAATAATGAATTTCAGGAAAAGAGATGCCAAGTGACTTTCACCAACAGGGCAGTCAGAAACAGAGCTGCAGAGAGTATTCTGACCTCTGAGAACTGTCCCTTAGACACGGGACCTTATGGACTGAATCACATATTGCTGATTTCTCTGCCTGCAGTCTCCATTTACCCTGTCCCCCAGGCAAAAAGTGTTCAGAGACATAACCCCGTTCACTTACTCAGGGGAAATTTTGCATTCCCAAAAATGCATATCGCAATGAGATTCCTTCCCAAAACAGAAAGTTCACAGAGTCCCTTGGTACATATAATTTTACACACACAAAGGGAATGAGAAGGAGAACACAGCTGTATTCACCAGCACAGATTATTATAAATTCAAAAAAAAACCAAAAAAACAAAGGCCAGCCAAACACTCTCTGGACATTCACATTTGTATGGGTTATGGCAGGTGCAAACCTAGAGGCCATTAAAAAAAAAAAAGTCTAGCTTTTAGAAGGCATGTCCACAGCTTAATGCCTTTTGAATAACATCATTGCCTTCATTATACTGCATTTACTTTGTGAATCACCTTTCCCATGAGCAATTCTTCTATTTTTCCTCATCTTTCTTCTTTTTTTTTTCCGTAAACAGGAAGTTTAAGTACTTGAGCATTTGTTCCTACCAAAACTAGTGTCATCCATTGCACTTTATACAGATATCTGTACTTCACTGCATTACTACAGGCTTCATGAAGAGTTAAATTTCTTTGCTAGAAATGATGTGTAGCTAAACTTGTGTGGGAGTATAGTATATTCTTAGCCTCAGACAAGTTACTTGTGTTATCTCACAAACCCCACATTCTTTAAGAATCAAACTTGCAGCAAACATGTTTATTTTCAGCACATCCAGCTAAACCAAAGCATTGTTTATTAAGTAATAATTTTGTAACCCCCCCAGGACACAATGAAAGATTTTTACACTATCCAAGTATACTCAATGTAACTTCTCACGTAGACAGAGAAAATCAGTTGTCTCAAAACAATAACTCCAAAGCTGACTGAACATATTAGCTCTGAATAGCTCTCAATAGGGTCCTGTCCCTGTTGACTACCAAGGGACTTCAACCAGGTCTGGCACCTGTATTTGAGAGGTCTAAGTATCCATTTACCTGGCTTCCACTCCCTCTAGAATGAAATATCTGCAGTAATTTGTAAGTACTTCTGTCCACTAAAGAACCAAGGACTCTGTTTTTTTACCAGGCAAAGCACCACTGACTTTGCTCCAAGATGCAAAAGCCCCACATCCAGCCTGAAGACATGATGCTCCAAAGAGCACTGAGTCAAGGCCCACTACAGTACAGACTTACTATTCTGACTGCAGAAGCAACGTGTGTGTGAGGATGGCTGCCTGCAGTGAGACAGGAAGAGTTACCTAAAGGTTAAGTGACTTATTTCAGAACTTGACGCATTTGCAGGAGACATTTAACACTAGGAAACAGCTCCTATTTCCTCCTTAATAGGAAGGAAAATTATAGTCTCTACCAGTAACCCAAAAAGATGCTGGAAACTCTAACCCTAGAGCAGGGGTTCCTTTTTAGATATGAATGTTTTTTTCCACACTTCATTAAAATGGGTGGTTGTGAAAGGAAAGGCAATAGAGAAGCTCTGGTGCTTCAACCTCCTTCAGAACAGCAAGGGCTTTGCAAATTGCCATATCCAACTCAATTAATATGGACATACATAGGGGCAGCAATTTAGGTGTGGGTTTATGCATGGCTAGATAGATGCAGATATCTTCACAGTATGCTTGAATATAGATATATATTTATCTGTGTATGTATATATAAAATCTTCGAGACAGATAGAATGCACACAGCTGTTAGCAGCTGAAGCAGGCCTTAATTACACTCAGGTTGTCATGGTAACATCTGACAAGCTTTGCCTTCCTGGATGGGAACATTTGCCCTCTTGGAGTTTCAGCATACCAAGAGAGAGGTTCTAAGGAAAATTAGAATAAATCACACAGCTTTCTCTGGCCTTTGTGTCTTTCTGGCAAGGTAAAAGGCCTGGGAAACAGTAGTGCTCCACAGGGCTGACAGATCAGAACAAGATACGAGTAAAATGGTATAGGAATTTAAAACATGTTGGCACTTAAAAGACTGAGAACTAGCATTCAGCCTAAGATCTCAAAGCATTATCACCATTATTTTTAACATAAATAAGGCGTCTTTAATGTCAATAAGTCTAGTACATGAAACCATCAATGGTAACATCTGAGCTTTTACTGTTCAAGTAAGAAGACTGATGGAGAAGGATGTTATGCCTTTCACCCATCATCTGTATTAAACCAATGACACAACCAGGAAGTGAGCTTCGGTTTCTTCTAACTACAAGTCCATACTATTTGCTTAAGGGCAGCTCATTTAATGTACATTCATTGGTGTTTGACAGAATTTCTTAATAAATTCTGCCTTTCAGTGGAAAATCATTAGAAAATGTTCAAAACTAGGAAAAAAAAAAAAAAAAAAACAAACCAGTAATGGATCTGATTCAGGAAAAAAAAAAAAGCCACAAACCAAGAATTTACTCAAAATGTTTATGTTTGTTTCAGTAGTAGTTTGCCGAGAAAATATTAAAGAGTAAGGACAAAACCCTTTGGAGCAGAAACCTAGAAAGAATATGGCAAAACAAATCTCTTGGCATTCCTTCTGTTGAAATCAAGTAATTCTTTGTTTTCTCTTCAAATACTTTCCAAAAGTAATTATTCCTTTGAAATACATGTTTAACAGGCTTCCTCCCCATCTTTCTTCCCATGTCAGAAAAACATAAAAAACAACCCAAGCAGGATGAAGTATCATATATCTAAAGCACCACATATAAAGACTGCTTTAATTCACTTGGCTCACATGCACGTTTTCCTCAATAGCTGTCAAAAGTAACACCATAGTATGCTGCTTTAGTAGTAGGCAACCACCTGGTGAGAGTAGCTTAAACTTTCACTTCCAAAACTCAAGTGACTTCACATTTCAGTAATTTAGACTTCTTTATAGGTGTGGTGGTTTAGCCTAATATCCACCCACTCATAATATCACTCTCCCTCCTAAGCTGGACAGGAGAGAGAGAGAGGAATATAACAAACTGCTTGTGAGTTAAGGATGGAGACATCAAACTCGGCAATTAGCGTCACAGGCAAAACAGACTCAACTTAGGGAGAAAAAAGTTTGATTTATTAAAGAAACAATCAAAGCAGGGAGATGAGAAATAAAATCATCTTAAAACACCTCCCCCCACCCCTCCACTTCCCGGGACTCCCTTACCTTCCCCGCCAGCGGCACAGGGGATGGGGAATGGGGGTTGCAGTCAGTTCATTACAGATGGACTTTGCCGCTGCTGCTTCTCAGGGGGAGGCCTCCTCACACTTCCCACTGCTACACTGTGGGGTCCCTCCCCACGGGAGACAGTCCCTCATGAACTTCTCCAGCGTGGGTCCTTCCCATGGGCCGCAGCTCCTCACGAACTGCTCCGGCATGGGCCCTCCCACGGGGCAGCTCCTCACACACTGCCCAGCGTGGGTCATCCACCGGGAGAGACAGTCCTTCAGGGACAGGCTGCTCCAGCCTGGGTCCCCTCACGGGATCACAAGTCCTGAGAGCAAACCTGCTCCGGCGTGGGCACCTGCCCCACGGACTCCCAGGTCTTGCCAGGAACTTGCTCCAGGATGAACTTCTTACGGGGTCACGGCCTCCCTCAGGCATCCACCCGCTGCGGCGTGAGCAGCTCCCCCACGGGCTGCGAGTGGGTCTCTGCTTCCCGGTGGTCCTCCATGGACTGCAGGGGGACAACCTGCTTCACCATGGTCCTCACCACATATCGCAGCGGAGCCCTCTTCTCGGTGCCTGGGCACCCTCCTCCCCCTCCTTCTCCACTGACCTTGGTGTCTGCGGAGATGTTTTCACATTCTCCCTCCCTGTTGCTGCTGCAGTTCTGCAACTGCGCAACAACTTCTTCTTCTCAAATGTGTTATTCACAGAGGCGTTACCTCCACCACTAATTGGCCAGGCCTGGGTCAGGTGGAGGGTCAGGTGGAGGCCCTAATCCTGTCAGCTATAAACTGACTGGCCCTAATCCTGTCAGCTATAAAGGAAGCTTCTGGCAACTCTCTTTGTTTAAAGAAGTCACCCCTCTAGCCCCCCAGCTACCGAAAAACCTGGCCTAGGCCAAAACCACTACAATAGGTAATGCAGACCAACAGGCACTGGACAGCGTGTATCTGAAGACACCTATCCCTTTCTCTTGGCTGAAAAACCAGCCCAGGACAGCCCAGTCAGGCATGGACTTTCAAACACTGTAGAGTGGGAAAGATGAATCTCCTTCAGCAACTCTACAACAGTCAACAAAAACAACAAGTAAGAGTGTCAGTGGCAGCTCTGCTTAAATCACACAGATGTGGCTCAACAGTTTTACTTCGCTCTTGCAGGAAAGGATGTTAGCAATGCAGAATTCATGTGTTTGTATAGTGGGCCTCCAAACACTACTGCAATACATCTAAGAAGGAAGAATTGAAAATCCTAATGAAAGCAAATTTGCATGTAAATGAAAGTTATTTTTGTATGCACTATTCCCCCACCTCTAGTTTCATTCCCTTCTCAGAACCTCAAGGATGCATAAGACATGAAGAATTACTGCTGGACAGAAACTTTGTTTCCATTTCCCTCAAAGTGAAGAAACAGTAAAATTTTTCACAAAACATACTTGGCTATTTCTATGCATTGATGCATTTAAGTAAAAGGGTGACAAAAAGACTCATCTTTTTTTTTTTCTAACTTAAGAGTGTTTCAAAGTGGAAAGTCAAAATGCTTCAATTTGAAAACTGAAGCAGAAATGAGAAGAGAGATAATCCCTGTGAGTCTTTCCCAGAATTTCAGGTAGCAAAATGCCCTAAAAGGTTTTATTGCAACATGACATTTTTACATTAAAAATTCTCTTTAAAAGCAAAAAATATTTTTGAGAAAAGGATTATTATTCTTTTTTACTAAACAATGAATGTCTGTTATTTTGTCTCCAAAGGCTTCTCATGAATTAACTAAGAGATTTTTGTATCATCCTTTTCTAGGAACCTATGTTTCTTACTTCCACCTCTCTTTCCACCTCCTCCCCTCGTTTTAATTTTATTGTTATTTTTTTCTTTCATTTCATAAGCTCTCAGCTTTTTAATATGAGGGCCTTTTATTTCTATAAAACTGCAGCTGCTTTCATTTAGTTTTATGGATTTAATGTATTTAGAGGTTCCAAGAGAAGCTTGGAGCTGCCGGTATTATCCAGACATTTGCTGCTTAGTGCCTTTTCTAATGACAAGACTTATCTGATTCAGAATATTTCATATCTGTAGAAAAATTAATTCTCTCTCTCTTTGTCTTTAGGCCTCAAGATTTAATTTGTTCAGGGGATTCTGTCAAGCACTTTTTTTTTTCCCCTTTGCAGATACTCTTATGACTTACTTCCAGTGCTGAAGTTGTTTTTCCTGCTAGCATTTGAGTCTGAACCATTTGCAACTAGGTACTTATGTGCCTTCTCATCAGCATGGCATTTGAGCTCTTTTCAGTATTTGGTGTATTTTGTCCTTCTGCTCTGTGATGCAGAGGTTGCTATTCTCACCATTTTACATACACGGAAATGAAGCAAAGTGGGAACTAGAGCTCATATCTACAATTGATCTGTATTGATTTCAACATGAGCTATGCATCTAAAATACTCTCCTGCATGTAACCTTAAGTGATTTACTCAAGGTCAAACAGGAAGTTTGCTGAAGGAGTGGAAGTAAACTCAGGTATGGTATTTAAGGTCATCAACATTTCTACTGAAATACATTCAAATCTATGGTATCATGTCCCTGGAGTTGTTGTTTATGGCAAGTCAAAGAAACATGTCCATCACAGAAAACTAGTCAACAACTGAATGAAACTTTCTTGGATGTCAACCTCAATACTGAGAAACACAGTAAGACAAGTTGTGTAACTTAAGACAGCTCCCGAGATGAAACTAGATGGGATAAAACTGCCCTGTGCTGATTGCAGGTAGACAGTGTGTGAAGCAGCCTTTTGAAATTCACAAAAAAACACAGATTCTTTTCATGGGTTTGATTGTCAGACAGATATATTCATTTAAGACTGCTTTGTCCTCTCATCAGAGTAATCCAAGGACAGCAGCAGGATGCTAAGGTGTGGACCAAGACTTTGCAATTACTGAAACACCAATTTAGTCATCACTTGCTATTACTCTGTCACCTCTGTAGCACAGGAGAAAACTGCACCTGTTCAGAAGCACAGTTATTATCCTTTATCTACTTTCTCTAATTCATCTCTACTTTTGTCCTCTGCAAAAACTCCCGAGGACCGTTAGAAGGTCTCATGCCAGCCTTCCTCTTCACCCAATCTATTAACCCGATCAACAATGAAAAAGTTCATTGCCATATTCATCCATCATTTTCAGGCTTTATGGTTAATATCCTTTAATACATTTATGGGGAATTCATACCTTGCAGAAGTACCATTTCTAATCACTTAGGACAGTTCACTGTCTTTCTTAGTTAAACTTTTCCTGCATTTTTCTTGCAATATTAAGAACTAGAATGAAGATAGTGGAGATCCCTTATGAATAGCTTTCAGATATTTATTTCACTCACCTTGTAAAAAAAAAAACAACACAACCAAAAATCACCATTTAAACCTTACTGGTTTTGCAGTCAAAGTTTGAAAATGTATATATTAAAAATTGTCAATAAAAGCAGTTGAAATTAGATCTGACTTTCAATTTCTGAAGTTGTGAAATGTTTGCAAAAACTATACTTAAAAAAAAAAAACAACAGTTCTAAGGGCAGACAACACACCTTCTCCAAAATGATCAAAATTTTTCTCTCTGCCTTTGAAGTAACCTACCCGTGTCCCTTTTCAGAAAAATTGAAACCATACAGAGATTTTAACTTGGCGGTGAGGAGGCAGGGGGCTGGGAAATGCACTGAGTCTGGAGGTCAGAAGCTAGAAAAATAGCAGAAAGAGCAAAAGAAATGTCTGTGTCCCATCGTCCTCACCTACCTCTTGGGCCTTCCAGAAAGAGAAACTTTAAAATACTAAGAACAGAAGTCTGATTGAGAAGTAAATATAATCTCATGGTATTGTTTCCTTTTGCTTAAAGATCTGGAGGAAAGAAAAAAAAAAACACAACTCCTTACATGTATAAAACCTATCATCTCCACATCTTTAAAAACTCATGTTTATGAGGCACTTGAATAAAACGAAGAGGAAAAGATTGGTGAATTTGCTGAAGAACAAAACCACAGAAAATACCTTCAGATATACATACTGTGTGGAAACTCAAATCTTATTATACATGCACTCCTATGCACCTACTTTCAAGACTTTGGATGGAAAATCTCATAAAAATGTTGTATGGTATCAGTTGATATAGGCAAGTCAGTTATAACTGCATGTACCACCATCCCTTAAACAGGAGAAAGGACAAGGGATGGGTTTGAAGCTGTCTCTGTATTTTCTGAGTCCCACAAGACTGTTAAATATGTGTGTTAAATGCTTCAGTGATCACTGAAGAAAGATTGTGCTAGGCACTGCACAGAGCCAGACAGCATCTTTAAGAGTGTACAACCCAAAGAGATAAGACAGCAAAAGTAGGTAGTAGCAAGCAGCTTTCCGAGGATCACAGCCAAAAGGTCAAGCAAAAGATGAAGTGGAAGATAAAGCAAACTTTTCAGCCCAAAAGAGACCTTGAGTAAGGTGTAGAGAGAGACAGTGCCTTTCTAGCTGCTAGCTCTGCAGACGGGAACCTTTCCTGCACACACAAGTTTGGGGATAACCTGCAGAGGGAAGTGCTGCCCTGGGTATATTGCAGACGTGATCAGTAGAGGATTGCTCTCCAGCTTCAGGATTAAGCGCACAGGTATCCTTCCTGGAAACCCATCCAACTAACACAGCTGCCACTATTTGAACCAGTGCAATTCCCCTGTGCAGGATCTGGAAGATGAGGAACTTTTACTCACAGGGAGGAGTCATTATAGCAGGGATGGTGAGCCACAGTGGTGGGTACTCCTGCACAGCACAGCTCCACAGCTTCTCTGAAAACACATTCTCCCTTGTTTAACTCCCCAACAGAGCTGCACATGGAGCTGAACTCCGTACGCTCCATTTCATATCCCTTCCCTTATAAACCTTTATTAAGGCTTTATGTTACACAACTATCACCGATACAAAACTATTGCATTTAGGCTTCCAGGCGACTGAGTGCATTAAAACTCCTTGTGTGGAATGGCAGGAACCAATTCCTCATTTTTACTGGCTGGGAACTGAACCTTAATAGGCCACAGAGCACAAAACTCATAAACCACTGGAGTAAAGGAAGGAGAAGAGAGGGGGAATAAGGAGGGAGGAGGGGGAGAAGTTTGATGTTGAGGTTATGAAATTATAACAGAAGAAAACAAAAGATGTGAAGTAGGATGTGGTGAGGAATTCTCTCCATGCTTTGTAGAGTTAACCTTGCCACTGATGCCCAGCAGCTGGAGGGGAAACAAATAAAATGGGACTATGCTCTTGACAAAAGAAAGCATCACTCCATGGCACTTGAATAGCAGCAACCTTCATCTCCAGCCCTTGCACTCCTAAGGGGAGGCTGGAGATTGCTGGCTCAAGTGTGAGCCTAGCAATCAGCACAAAGTCCGTCTGTCAGCTTGGCCTACAATCACTTCATCCCACCTCACTCCCTTCTCCATGCATGGTGCAGGGTCTCTGAGCTCATTTGTCAGCCTTCAGCTCCATTCACCTCTAAGCCTATACAAAGAATGTGCTGCTTCTGTACTGACCGCAGGTAGTGTGGTGTTCTGCACCTTTGAGTAGTTCAACCTGTCCCCTTTCAGCTTACTCTGCTTTGGCAGACCCTCACTGGGAAGCTCTCAGAGGAGAAATTATCTGCTTTGAGAAGATACTTAATCCAATGGATTTGCCTAGGAGGTGACACCAGACACTCCTTCAAGCACACATATCTATTTCTGCCTGGCTATGATGTTAAAACATTTGTTTCTGCTAATGGAAACATATTCTGGGTGCAAGGATGTTTCTAAAGGTGGATGTGGAACAAAGCAAAAAAAAACCAACATAGTTTAAAAGAAGACAGCTGGAAGCTAATTTTTAAAGACTGCTTCCCCTGGTATATATCAGGTTCTGTAAATGCAGAAACAATTCTGCAGATTGGAGAGGAAAAGTCAAATCTATAACTCGGAACACTTCCCAGTTAAATTCAATTCTGCAGCCATTTATTTTGATGCTGAAAGTTACTGCTGGGATTATGCCATGCTGTGTCACTTTGACCTGAACCACAATGGACCGGGGATGATACTGAAATAGCTAGAAGTCATTTCACTCTCCCACCCAACAAAGAAACTTATTAGAAAATTAAACAAGATAAAATGCACAAGAGAAGCCCAGTAAACAAAAGTGTGCTCCAGTCAGCATCAGAAGGGCTGGCTGATCCCCAGAAGTTGAAGCAAGTTAGTTCCTGCATCAGTGGTGCTTCAAATCAGAATGGAAGATAATCACCCATTTCAGGCACTAGAGTGTTCTGACTTTGAAAATGGAAAATTACAAGATATATGGCACCCTTGCTTTCTGGAGCTTAAAGTTATCATAATGTTATTCTTCTAATTGCAAATCAGGCTCCTAAGAGCAAGGGCCAAAAGTAGCCAGATCCCAGAGGCGAGAACAATGTGTATCAGGTAAGCTTACCATGGGAGCTGTCTCATGTTGCAGCCCACCATCAGAAATCCTGTCCCCTAACAAGCAGGCTCCTCTTTCAAATCATAAAGTATTTTCTTATGTTTTAAACAGGAAATGATTTTCAATTACAAAATCTCTGGGGACAGAGGAAGAACGTCTGAAACCAAGGAGAGTTTTTTTTCTTTGTTTTCTTTTTCCCCTCTAAAAATATTTTTAATTTGAGAACATAATGTCTTTTCTTTAGGACAGAAATCTGACCAATATAGGCAGGTTGCTGCACAGGTCAGTGCTTAGGATGCACCAGGCCCTGGGAAACTACACCTACAAGCCAGCAGAGTGACCAGCCTAAACATAGTGCTGCAACAGCTGAATTCAACCATGCCAACCATAGACCAGCATTGCCAGTAGTGAGACAGTCATTCTCACCCTGCTGAGTTGCTAGGGCAGCACCAAATTTTCTCATCAAAAAGCTTTTCTCTGTAAAAAGATAGAAGAGACAATGTTTTTTTTAACATTTTTTAATGATATCAAATTCAATTGAAACGAGCTACTTTGTCATCATGGCTCGTTATCGATTGTAAGCTGAACATTCTCGGGGAAACTGGAAAGAGCAAGAGTAAATCTTACATAAAAAGCACAGTTGTATTGATCACAGAAGCCGCCACTGGCCCTCCGCTGAAGCAACAACCAGCTACTTTAATAAAAATGTAATCCTTTAGTACAGAGGAACCCATCTCCCTTCCAATCCACTCTGCATCATGCTCTTCCAAATGCTCTTGAGAGAGAAAATAGACCAGTCCATCCCCTGATAAAACACTATTACTATGCAGTGACATCATCACGCTTGATTTAAGTACATCTGGCATTTTCAGGTGTAATGCCCAAAGCAATAATACTAAAAAAACAGAACAATCCTAGTTGCACCCTCTGGGAGTTGCATGTGTGTGAACTAAGTAACTTATGGAGTTCCTATTTCCATAGTATCAAGTCCTTTACATTCTGTAATGTATTTATCCTACTACTACCCAGAGGAAAGAGAGGTCAGTCCTACTCCTATTGCTTTCCCAAAGCTTACTTAGATCTTCATCTTCTATTGCATGGGAGTTGGAGACCTCAGTCTCATTGTGGTCTTGAGGCTAAGAGTCTTGGTTGTAGTCTCAGGGGAAGGCATTGCTATGGCTGAGAGCTGGTTGAGACATTAGTCATAGGTCAGGCTCTAGGCTCTGCTGGAAGCCACTTGGTCAAACTGGGTGATAATTACAAGTGTCCTTGAGGATTTATTAGGACTTCTATTCCATTTCAAATTCCAGCAAATGGCATGCAGCTCTCCACAAACACTACTTTACACGTTTTCCTTACCATCTATGCTGCTACATCAGCATGCACTTTTATACTAAAAATGGAAAAAAGGAGGACCAGAGTCCCCTGATGTCATGCTAAATACTGTGAGAAATACCTTGCCCTATCATTGTCTTCCCGTTCTAGAGTTTGGTTCTAGGCCTAACAGCCTCTGCTCCTGGGTGCCTGGTCATGTCCAATGACTCTCTTTCATTCTCCATCCTCTTTCCTCACAGTCTACACAGTCTTGCCTTTACACCCACTGAGCTCATTTCAATAAATGAACCAAGACAGCAGGCACACATATGGATTCAAGCTTGCTTTTCTGGACAGTATTGGGCAGTTCAGAAGAGGTTCAGGAGATAACCAGGGATGCATGGAAATTAAACACCTGATTTTGATCACACGTTGAGTAAAGAGACAGGGATGCCCATGGGCTGATGGAAGTTCATAGGATGGTGGAGATAAGTAGAGCAATCATAACTTAAGAACAAACCTGATTCCTTTGTCGTGGTGTAACCCAGGAGCAGCTCCTACCAAACAGTTGGAGCTGCTATTCCATGAAGACACAACAGAAACAAGGGTGGGGGAGATGGTATTCAGTTCCTCTACATCTCATGCTGGACCCTCGCACAACAAAGAACGCACGTCCTTTCTGTGTGGCCACGTGATCCTGGGAACTACAGGAACTCTGCTCAGCAAGCTCAGGACTTAATAGAAGCAAAACAAATCCCCCTTATTTGCCTCAGGGTCAAGGGTCAGTGTAAGTAAATCATTAATTAACATGCTGGCACCTCAGAGTTATTGACAGGGTTTTGTGTACACAGTGGGACTGTGGCACCCCATGCAATTAAGCAGGCAGTGAACTTTTCTCCTCCTGCTGTGTCCTGCTCAGCTCAAGCAGGCTGACTGTCCTTGTTGGAGGCTTCTCTCCATTCTTTCTCTCAGTATGGGGTATTAGCCATCCTCATGCTCCTGCTTCTTTCTAGCCCAGCAGAGCTATCTTCAGAAACCAAGCCTCCTTATTTTGTTGCGTTCCAACTTCATACAATACTTGCTCCTTTAAAAAAATCATGTTGGTTACATATCCATCAACATATACATTTATTTTACTTCCTTGCTCAGATAAAGCTGCTCTTACAGTTTCTAAAGAGCTCACAGGTGTTTGGTGATAACTTGGCAGACAAGATACTGCAGTGTTTCAGAGGCAAAAAAACATTCTTCACCTCTATTCCCCTAGATTTTAATAAAATCTGGGATCCTAATACCTTAGTAATGGCACCTGGATTACTCTTTTTTTTCCTTCTAACCAAAATAGGTCTGTTAATAGCCTGATTTCTATGCCAGCTGGGAAATTGCCATATAAAGAGACGTCATTTCAGAGACTACATGTTCACAAATCCTATTAACAACCAGGCCTACAGTGTCACAGGAATTGTGAAATCCTATGAAATTCATTTGCCACTTTTTTTTTTTTCCTTTTCTTAGGAGTCTGCTTTGTTTTGTTTGCTTTGTGATTCAGAAAGATCTTGGCCTGCTGTCTGAGGGTCTCATATCAGTAGTAAAGACCAACTGCCTCAGACCTACATCAGACTGCTGAGAACAACCCTTGTTTCAAAGCTGAACTTCAAGTCTCAGGGAACTTTAGATGGAAACTCAAGATCAGGGTCCATCACTTCCAAACTCAGAGTTACATATCCTGTAAGTGTTACATGGTGAGACAGCCTATGGCCTGACATTTCCCAAAGTACAAATTAGAGACTGTTCTGGCAAAATCCTAATGTATTTTTTTTCAGCTACTAATCAAAAACAATTACAGATGATTTGATCTACTTAAACATTTTTAAATAATAAAAAAAAAAATCTGGACAGTCACTTTCCTCTACTGTCAAAGCAACATACTATTTCAATGTTGTCTTAAAATCTTTGACATACATTTCACATAAGATAGGAATGATATCATAAACATGATCTTAACCCAGTAGGACCTCTGACACACCAGCCCCAGTAAACACCTACCAATTGCTGACATACAGATCTGATTCCCACAACAGTTTTCCTACCACCACTTTTCTGTTTCTTTTTTTTTTTTTTTTTTTTATTTAGGAAATTCAGGTAGGTGCCCAGTCATTTATTCATTATACCACTGAGAAATTGCTACTTTGGGGAAAAGGTACAGTAAAGGTCCTCTGGTAGAAAGTTAATTAGCTTTCCACAGTACTTTCTAGAGGGAGAACAAAAGCACAGTCTGTGCAAAGCCGCCTTTCTCCCTGCCAGTTGCAGAAACTGACGAAAACGGGAAGAAGGAAGAGTATGGCTAATCATCTCCAGAAACTGCAAGGGCTTTGCTCAGATACTGAGGCATCTAAGCTATGACAGACTAAGTATGTCATCAAGAATTTAGATAACTTATAAGTCTATCTCATTTTAAAGCTTGAATGCCAAGACCGCATAATTATAAACGTGCTTCCAATGCATTAGATATAATTGAAATTTCAAGCATGCTGAAGGAACTAGCCTGTCCCAACCTGTCCCTCTCTGCCTCTGCCTAACATTTGGCTACTTTCTTCTTGTTCTTGCACATTGTTACCAGAAATGATAGTCTTCACTTGTACATTCTAGCTGTATGAAGGGAGAATCTACACATTGGCAAAATACCTCTATGCAGCACACTTGTGGACCATGCATCCTAGTGTTTCTGGTGATCAGGACAAAGGTTGAGGGAATGAACACTTTCTTCCTCTTTCAGAGTGTTCCACTGGTATTTGCTGTCTCTGTCTTTTAGCATCCAGTTCACAGCCCTTACACTAGTTACATGAAAATGCCACCCTGTTCGGTTACAGAAGCCAATGAATGGTAAAAGCAGAAATCTGCTAGCAGTCAAATTAACAGGACATAATTAGTCTCATGCATAAACCTCTTAAAAAAGTACAGGGCATTTGGTGTCAAGATTAGACAATTAACTTTGTCAGAGCACAGAAGAATACACTGAAACACTTACATTCCCAACGTAGTATTAAGTCTGCAATTCTCACTGGGACTCATATGAGTAAATACTCTAGGTCAAAGCCTTGACAGCCTTACTTAGATTTTGCCTGCTTAGTGCAGGCTCTGCTCAAGTAAAGACCACATATAGTCCAAGGAAAGCCTTCAGAGTTCGGGTCTGTTTTGACAGCCTATAAAAGGCTGGTTGGAGCATAACCAGGATCAGGAACAGTAAGTCCTTCCATATACACAACTCTGTCTGAAACCAATGCTGTTTTACATGCTAGCCAAATAACAGCTATTAGCTGCAGCATATTCTGCAATGTCGCAGCTAACCAAGCTTTACAAACATCCTGAACTGGAGAAGGGCTTCTGCCAATTCCCTTTCTGGTGAGATGTGTCATCAGTAGCAATCCATCAGTAATTCATATCTATGATCAAATGGGTTCTTTCCCTGGAGAATGGCAGACCCAGGGAGATTAGCACCTGTCTCTCTCCTGTTTATCACTGACAGGTGCTTAAGTGAAGCAAGATATCCTCTCTGCTAAAGTGAACAAAGCTCGCAAAAGATAAGATGGATGTACTGGGCCACTGAGCAAATGCTCACTCAGGAAACAGAACAAATGAGTCTCTGTTTAGTAAAGCTATATTTGTGTAGGAGGAACATAGTAATTCATTAATAAGATGAATATTAAGAGTCAGTACAAAGTTATTAGGAAAAAAGCTTACTGCAGCACAAATTGGCCCTGCAAGATGAGCCAGCAATGTACCCTCGTGGCCAAGAAGGCCAATGGCATCCTAGGATGCATCCAGTGTGGCCAGTAGATCCAGGGAGGTTCTGCTCCCCCTCTCCTCTGCCCTTGGTGAGGCCTCATCTGCAGTATGGTCTCCAGTTCTGGGTCCCTCAGTTCAAGAGGGACAGGGAACTACTGGAAAGAGTCCAGCACAGAGTTACCAAGATGATGAGGGGACTGCAACATTTTCCTTTTGAGGAAAAGCTGTGGGAACTGGGGCTGTGTAGCCTGGAGAAGAGAAAACTGAGGAGGAATCTCATTAATATTTACCAATATCTAAATAATAGTGGATGCCAGGGGGTTGGGGCATCCCTTTTTTCCATAGTGTCTAGCAACAAGACAAAGGGTAATGAGATGAAGCTGGAACACAAAAAGTTCCATTTAAACAGAAGAAAAACTATTTTACTGTTCAGGTGAGGGAGCACTGGAACAGGCTGCCCAGGAAGGGTATGAGTCTCCTTCCTTGGAGGTCATCAAGACCTGCCTGGTCATTTTCCTAGGTAATCTGATCTAGGTGAACCTGCTTCTGCAGAGGGGTTGGTCTAGATGATCTGTAAAGGTCCCTTCCAACACTACCATTCTATGATTCTATGTAAATTCTATGAAAATCTGGGAACCTGGGTGACTCTACATCAGGAACAGACAAGCAAAAGATAACACTAAGGTAATCCCAGAGCTGAAAGATCAAGAGAGCTAGGGACAGAGGCATGGATGTGAACCTGGTCTGATCTGGAGGCAGTTTGGCAGGATTCACTCAGAATCTGAGTTAACAAGATCTTCTTCTCCCCACACAGTACTTCATGCAGCTTAGCTCTATGAGCAAGGTCTCTGTGTTCTACTTAAAAAAGCTGGTTTATTCGCTGGTGTCTATATCAAGTGGTTGCAAAATAGAATATATGTAGAACATCTAGTTTAATTATTGTAGGAGATTGTTCATTGAAGAACTCAGATGTGTGAAAGGCAAGAAAACACGGTGAAAACTAGGCTTGTGGTTAGAATTAGGTTTTGTTAGACCATGTAAAGCTAGAAGAGGTTATTGTCATCACTATGTGAGTAAGGAACGAATGAGGAAAAAATATCCCCTTTCAATTTTGCTTAAATATTATCTAGAAATCTGCAGGAGTATGTGTTTCTTTTCTTCAAATTACTAGGCATAACAGGACAACAAAAAGCTTGCAGTCATTCAACCAGAAGCAGAAGTTTAGTACGGTGACCAATGAAGTCTCCAAGTTTTCATAATTCAGAAGCTTTGCAAAAATAATAACTCACAAATACTAAAAATATTTCCTGACATGTCTGTCAAAATGTCTGTCAAAAGCTCTGACCTAACATGCTGATATCTGACATCTTTGTAGAATATGGATAATCCTTTAACACAGGAAAAGTAGGTGTCATTTGGCCTTCTCAGTTTAAGAAAAAAAATAGTTCATTGTGAATTTTTGAAATAAAAAGAAACCATCTATTTGTCTTCATAAATTCATACATTATTAGAAAATCCTTTTTACAAGAAGACTCACTGAGCAGTATCATCTCTTTTAAGATTTCCTGTTGGTAGAAAACAAAGCAGCCACCTACAAGGGCCTAATGCTCAAAAGGATTTAAATAAACACACACAGATAATTAGATAAGTTAACTTTGCAAGTTAAAAGAAACACATTGCATTATCTCCAGTTTATCCTAAAAGAAAATATGAAGTTGCCTCAGATAGTTTAATAAAGACAGTGATGAGCTTATAAAAGCAGCATAATCTTCTAAGCATCTGAGCTAATAGGATGAAAATTCACTTTCTGAGTAGCTTCATTTTGGAGAACTGGCTGCTAGTTTGCATAGGACCAAGAGATCAGATTTAATTCATAAGCCATGTTGTCAGAACACTTTCATTGAACATTGCTCAGGAAGCCTAAGCTGCTGGTCTAGAGTCAATGGAAAAGGATACGTGAGATAACTGGCCACATTCAACTACTGTTCTCCAATGGATGTCGAAAAAAAAAAAACCCAGACATTTAAAACACAAAGTCTGGATTAAGTTAGGGTAGATGAATCATACCTACAGTCACAAAATGCCACTTTATGAAGCAGGTATTCACTTCCTTATTGTGAAGCAGTAATTAGAGTTGAGGTAAGCTTCCTACACAACTTGAGAGCTAGACAGAGCTCATTTGTTAACCTACAGAGACAAAAGTCCTGACTGACAGTTACTCTAAGCTGCTGGGTGACATCAATTGTCCATTAGAATCAATGTGTCAGACCAGGTCACAGTAGGTCACCTACAAGGAGAGTTTTCATATGGTCATCGGCTTAGGTGTGCAACACCAACAATTGCCCAGTCAGTCTGCTAGAGACCATCAGTGTGTCCACCCACTATCTGGGCTGGCCAGAATAAGAACACTCTATTTAACAAACATTTCAGGGTTTTGAAGTGTATTTCTCTCTTGCGAAGAGACTGACAATTTCAAAGAAGTGATCAGATGTGATATTAGAAGACAGTTTTTTACCAGTCTCAGAGCAGGTTTACTTATTGTTATTTAATCCCCAATGTTAGCAAAACAGTGTAAACAGAACATCTTGGTCAAAATACTGTCCTGAATCTGAGACACTATCACAGTAAGAAATATGCTGAAAGCAATATTGTTTTAGAAAACATTTCAGTGGTTTCCAGAGGAAGAAAAGTTTGCTTATTTTCCATTATTTCTGCTTGTAAGATTTGGCAGCACCTTATGTTTTAAAGAGGAAAGAAAACAGTCACAATTTTAGCAGTGAACTTGACTACAATACAGATCCTGCACACAGGTAGCTCTTACAGTAATATGTCATAGGCCATGTTTTGCTCAATGCTGCAAGGTGATGGTCCTGTAGCCCAGAGATGCTATTACTCTGGCGGTTTTGTCTCTGCTGATATTGACACCTGTATCTTCTCCAAAATGTTTTGTGCAAATCTGTACCTAATGACAGATTTGGGACTCTTCTGGTTTGAGGAAGGGGAGTGGTGTAGTTTATTTGTGTGTGTGTATACATTTATGTGAAGGAATCTTCATACAGTTGAAGTGAATGCCATTCAAACACTAAGAACAACACAGATCTGTTGGCTATAACAATGACAACATTGTCCCAGTATTGATCTCAAAGCAAGATTATGCCAGATTTGGAAACAAAATCATCCTATACTGAAGCTAGTTAGATCTAGAGAGAAATAAACTGGTGACCTAAATAAACTAAAGAAGTTTAGAGTGAGTTTAGAAGTTTAGGTGCTGCTGTATCACCTAATCTAATTTACCATGTGACACAGGCCACTGAGCTTTGTAAAGACATTACGAGTCTTTGCAGGTTGTACTTCACAGAAGTATACTGAAAACTGTATGGATCATGGGGGTTGAATTGCTGTTTTATTCAAGGTGCATTTAGGTTACGCACTAAGCATATGCCAGAATCTCAGTTTGATCTTTTTGTACACACAATAAAATCTCTAAGTCAAGACTTGATTACCTACTGCCTTTGGTTACCAAGTTGTTGTGGTTAAACTAGTAAACAAGCCCAAATTTGCATCTGCTACTCTGCAGATAAATCCCCTGGGCTGGCACAGGAGAAGGTCATGGCATTGGGAGTGCATCCCTTAATGCCACACTCTATACTATTCCGCCCTGTAAATAAACACAGGGGGCTTTGTTACCAAGGCTATCTCCTCTGCACCACTTACTGGAACCTGAACATTAAGGGGGAAAAAAACCAAACAAACAACAAAGTGAAAAACAATGAAAGACAACACCAAGATAAAAAAAGTGAGAAAGTACTCTGACTGCAGCAATGGCAAGCAATAGTTCTTCCCTCGTCTGTTTTACACCCCCTGCTTTCTGCTGTAGATCCAACACACTCTACTTTCATTTCAGAAAGTAAAACTGCTAAGCAGCTACCAAATGACCTTTGCCTCTAAGATGAGTAATTATGGCAAGCAACATATACATTAACAACAACAAAAAGTTTCCCCAGTAACAAAAATGTTTCTGCCAGCAATGTATCTTTTACAAGCTTGCAAGATGTACCAAGAGTCTAATAATCAGATTAAAATCACATCAGACTATGTTGGGAAGTCAAGGTGAAGGCCTTTGGATTGTTCTCATGAATAGCCCTATCCAGACCTACCAGGTGATGATAAATTCAGGTTTTTGCTTGGTTGGTGTTTTTCAAATTTATTTTAAGAGCTTACAGTTTTTAAAAGCCAAGAGGTGGGAAAAAACAGTTGGTGTTTTAGCAGTTCTTGCCAGCACTTGACAATAGTGAAATGGTTAAGAAAAAAACGCATAATTTCTCTTGTGCAGAGTAGGCAATGGACCTTGTAATAAATATTTGATCTTTCCATGCCACTTTACGAAAGAGTTCAAGAGCTTTTCCTTTCTTTTCAAAGCCCAAGCCTCACAGAGGCAAAATTATTTGCCTAGTGTCATTCATATCTTTAGTAGTTAACCTAAGAAGAAACTTGAAATCTCAAGTCCCAAATTAGCAGATAGGTTTACTGCTTCTATTTACTGCAGAACAGGAATGGTCAGAATTTTAAGTTGCTAAACACAAGGAGAAATGCTGAAGTCCCAGTGCTTTATTTCCATATCCCATGGAGTGCTTGTCTGAAAGTCTGGCTTGAATCTTTCATTTCCAGATAACATACAGCAGTCTGTGTTTAGGTGCTTGAAGTAGATACTATGTCCGTGTTGCTCCCTGCAGAAGGCCACCTGGGAAATACAGACAAGCACTGACAAAAGAAACACTGTCACCTGTCAAGGCGGATTATTAGGTGTGAGAACAGGAGTTCAAAGTGTTAATACCTGCTCTGTAGATATAAAGAATAGCAAAAGCCTACCCAGATGTCTCTGGTACCTGAGGAGAGCAGCATCTAGCCAGCATAGTTACAGGTAAGGATCTAAACTACAAAACCCTAACCATCACCTTTGCATCTCTCTACAGTATCAGGAGGCAGCATTTATCCTTTCAGGCTCAGATTAATCAGGTTTGTACAGATCAGCAAATCAAATAACTTCAATCACCCTGCTAGTTGTGCACAAAGACAATTTGGGTACATTGAGGTGAGACTGCAAAACCAATGGGTGATAATTTAATTTACCGTTTCTACTCAAGTCCAAATTATGACAACTGTCCATAGCCTGTAGGATCATGCATCAAGGCTCTCTACATTATTAAAAGAGTCAGTGAACCATGGCAAAAAGCTGGTGCTGAGTACACGCAGGAAACTGTAAGATGGCCTTGGATGTCTATAAGGATGCCTGTAATTTACTTTGCACACTTTCTGGCCCTTGACAGTCAAATCAGCTAGCCTAGAGCTAAAGTACTAAATGCCAAAAAGTTTTGAAGGAAGGAAGGGTAATAGCTAGGTAAAGAGAAAGATATTGGTGAATTCACACAAAAGCACTGCAATGTCAGAACATCACATCTGCTTTGGCTTAATCTGAAATTCAAATCACGTGACTGCATTTGTCAGTTTAGTTTGCATGTCTGCCACCACCAAGCCAGCTTCTGAGAACTGTATTCACCTACTCACTACACAACTCTCACTAGCCTCCCAGTACATGAAAAACAGCTTCCTTGGAAATAACAGAGCTCTACTATAAGTGAGGCTTGGAGAAAGCTCACTGAGCCCTTTTCCATTTCCTCCCATGCATACTGAGAATGAACACTATGCATAGTTCACATAACAAGAGGAGTCTATCATGCTATTGACTTAGGTCCGCTTCTAGGGAATTCAGATGAAGTTTTTTCACTAGTTCCAATATGAACAGAACAAAACAGACACTGCATAAACATTTGAGAAAAAAAAATCTACCCACTTATTGCATGAAAATCTCATCAACTTCAGTCCTCCCCCCAGTACTAAGTTGGGCTCTCTGCAAAGAAGTGAGTCATTTGTAATTGACTAATCCACAGAGAGATATCAAAATCAACAAGACATAAAGCCTGAAGAGTCTCTTCATTGTCTCCCCTCTGGAAAAGCAAAATATCACTTTAATGCCAACTTCAGAAAGCCTCTAATTTATCTACATAGTGCTTATTCCTGTAGACTCCCAAGATGACATCAAACAGGTACCAACAGGGCTTCGTGGAGAGCTGACCTGTCCTAAATATATGAGCCTTGATTATGGAGGCATGAGTGACTCAGCAGTGAGCAAATATACTATGTGTACACTATGTGTACATATGCTACTGGATGTATCATCTTTCTGTAGTAGATCTCACAGGCTTCAATATGTTAATGATGCTTCCTGCCCACCCTAGAGAGCTGGGGCTCCTCGTGACACTACAGCCATGTCAAAGTTTGGTTTCATTATCATACCCAGCAGAGTGATCTTAGCCCTGAATCACCCAAAACATCCAACACTCAGTGACTGATGCCAAATGTAATGAAACATTTCACTCAGCCCAACATTCTGAGTTTCAGCAAGGAAATTGGCAGCTAGTGAGAAAGATGTCTCAGCAACTTCAGTTGTGCAGAACAGTTTTAGGTTTGACCAGTGGAAAGATCTGCCTGTGGTAATGAATGTGTGCGGTTAAAAGTTACCAGGGCTTCTTGTGCCAGCCCTTTGAGGACTATGCTGAGCCAGTTCACACAGTCTGGGTCATAATCTAGAGTATTATTATTAGAGTCCTGTTCCAGTCTCTTCCTGTTAGAGTCTTCCACTTCCTCACAGAAAGGTGTTTCAGATATTCTTAATATATTGNTTAACTCTTAATCAGAATTAAATACAGTATTTTCATTTAAAGAATTCTATGAATTTTCTGTGTTCATTGTATGAAATTGCTTCAGTATATTTTTGAAGTGTGCTGTAATACTCATTTTCACAGAGAATCTGAAAAACTGTAGAAACATTCCTTTCAAAAGTCACATTTTTACTCCATTTAATGATATTAGCTGCCATATTTCCTCTAAAACTATTTTTCTACATTTCTTATCAAATGTATTCCTTTGAGACTAAGCAAGGAGGTAAAATTAGGATCCAGAGCTGAATAATCATCCATAGATTGGATATGAAATTTGTTAAAATTTAGATAAATTCATTAGAGTTCACATCCAATCCCTTTATGCCTCTCAAGTATTACACACACTTCCTCGTATTAAGGTGCATACACTTCTATTTGCTTTGTGTAACCATTTCAGGCCTTATAGAAGTTTGGACTTTCAGTCAAGAATGTGAATTGATAATTATGTTAACAATTGGACACGTTCCTGTGTGACCTGACCTAGGTGGACTTGCTTTAGCAGAGGGTTGGAGTGGATGATCTCTAGAGGTCTCTTCCAACCCCTACCATTCTGTGATTCTATGAATTTTTATCTGGTGCTGCTATGCATCTGAGTTTCTGCATCAGCTATCTGAAATGACCAGTGGGGATTTTTTCTCGTGAAAGAAATTTAAAACTTATTGTAGTTTACTTTGCAAGACACATGAGGAAAGAATTTGAAGCATTAACTGTGGGACAGAAAGGCACAATGTCTTCTCATTTTGAGTATGTGCTGATTAGAGAACTTTGTCTCCTGAATGTCTCATCCAAAGCAATAAATGGAGCAACTCTTCAGAGAGGGACTAACACCTCCTCACTCCAACAAGATAGAAAAAAACCACTTTATGCAGTAGGGAAATTAACAGTTATTTACCCTTCATGCACTCTAGAAGAGATGCCATTGAGGCGAGGCAGTGTGTGATCCCATGACGAGTAATCACAGACTGAAATGCGTTTGTGTCTTTTACTTCCTGACAAACAGTTTTTCAGATTATATCCTCTGCATTTTTTCTTATCTTCTGAGGACCTGTGTGCCAACTACTTGTACCCAAAGAAGAGTGGATGCTCAAAATTACAGAAGAAATACTAGCTAGGAATGAAACTAGGAGTCTTCTGGCAAATAAATAGACCCTGATGAAGTGGGCAACAAGGGAGGATTTCTAATTTTCTTCTTGAAAGCAATATGTTTCATCTGTATGCCACTTATAAGTAAGTGCTTCTTTCCATTGCTATGTATCAGGATGAACCAGAGCAGCATCAAACTCTGTAACATTATGAGTAAACAGTAACATCCCTGAACTTAATTATTACAAAGAGCTTTTTATTGATTGATTTTTAATAACAGAATGCAAATTATAGGGTATAAGGATTATGTATTCAGAAATAGTAATCAACAATTATTTTCCCTAGTAAAATATGGATTTTTCTTGCATTAATGTGGAGAGGAGTATTACTTATTGTTTACACTCTGTACTTCTGCATTTTCCTGACTATGTAGGAAGTGACAAAGAAAAATGCTAGGCTTGTTTTTCCAAAGTCCAAGCAGAATTGTCTTTTTAAACTAATTTTACGAGGATTTTTAATCAAGTGTTCTGAAAAATAAAACACAACAAAATTCCAGTTGTGCAGCAAATACTATTTTCAAAATACTGGAAACTAATGTGAACCTCTACTAATGGGATTCACAAAGTTATTATTTGCATTCAGTTTTCAGTGTCTATGTCACTTAAATTTTCAGAAAGCTTTTCAGAAGACCCAAGAGATGGAACACAAAAGATCCAAGCTACTCAGAAAACTGTATATTAATACTTATATTTTTAATGCATCTCCTTTGAAGGTTTCCTTGAAGCTGTATGAAGAAAAGACTCATAGGAAATAGTAATTGCCCATAGTAATTATTATTCTGTATTGAAAACCATTTGTCCAACTTTCAAAACTTATTCTGGGCCCACCTGTCACTTCAAACAACAAAGGTTCTGTTAGAGGGCTATTTGAACAGCAAGAATCTTATTCTCTGTTAAAATTCTCTATCATCTGCTTGATACAAGAAACAAAACGTACAGCATGTGTATATTAAATATCTCTCTAAAGTTTCAAGAAGGCTGTTCTCCCTTTTCTGTCAGACTGAGCCTTTTTTCCCCTCCCTCTCCTTCTGAAGATCTGGGGGGGAAGGGCTGAAGAGATTTTCCTTGTGAAATCAAAAGCTACCCTTGAAACAAGTCTGATAGGCTGCTGAAAAATGCAGCACAGAAATGTGTTTCTGTCAGTGAAAGACCTTGTTTGTAATCGTAAGGATTGCATGCAGCACATTGTTTGATCCTGGGAGGACTTTGATCTATGCTAGCACCTCAAATATTGCAAAGGATGTCACTAGGCTTTGGAAAAAGAAGGGTGAGGAGAGAAGGAAGAGCAAGGAGAGTGTAAATATGTGACACTAAGATGACGTTTTATTTTTTGTGCGTTAGTCAAGACAAACTGGGCTTTGGATAGAGAAGTGAAGGTGTCACAGCTCTGAAGAGAATCAGATTTATACCCCAGAAAATACCATACAGAAACAGAAAAGATTCAGTGAAAACATCTCAGAGCAGCTCTGAGTATGGAATTTGAAGTAAATGATTCCTTAATGTACATGACCTGACTTTGAAGCCTTTTCTAAGGCATGAATTCAATTAAATTCAGCGGTTTCTCCTCCTTGTTTCCAGTTGTCTCACCAGAAGTGAATAATGCTTGAATGAGGCTCAGCATTAACAGACGCTGATAAACAAAATGGTAAGCAGATCAGGACTCCTGGCTCACCACCCTGCTGTGGATAATAACCCAAGAATAGCAGAGCAAGGTATATGAGGCAATGAAGGTCAAGAGCCATCCCTAGATGTGAACAGGTCAGGGATCAGTACTGGCCTGTAACACTACAATAACTTTTCTGGTGTGGATGGACAGTATAAAGATGTGTCAGGCAATCTCAGTGCTAAGCCAATACAGATGGGGTCTATTCTGCAGACAGACAGGCACCTAAAGTTTTTTGCATCTGTGAGCAGCATAGGAGGCCTTGAGAAGATAATACAAAGCTACTTAGGATCATATCTTTCATATGTGTTCAACACCCAGCAACAAAGCACCAGGCAACCACTTACTCACTCCTCTCTCAGTGGAATGAGGAGGAGAGTTGAGGAAAACAAATGGTAAAACTCGCAGGTCGAGATGAGGGCAGTTTAGTAACTNAAGTGATGCCCAGTGCAATTGCTCACCACCCACTGACCAATGCCGGAGCAGTGACCTGCCTCTACGTGCCAGCTCCTCCTAGGTTTTGTACTACCCCTGATATCTTGTGGTGTGGAATAGCCCTTTGGCTAGTTCACGTTAACTGTCCTGGTCATGCTTCCTTTCAGCTTCTTGTGCAACCCAGCACCATCAGAGAACCAGAAACTGAAAAGTCCTTCAGTTAGGATAAGTGCTATGTAGTAACAGTTAAAACAGCAGAGTGTCAACATTATTCTTACAGTAATCCAAACCACAGCACTGTACCTGCTACTAGGAGGAAAATTAATGCTGTTTCAGCCAAAACCAGGACAATATGCCAATATGTCTTTCCCTCATCTCTCCCCAGGATGCTGTTCATTCACAAAACACCAATTATGCCATACCCCATGAAGTAATAGCAAGAAGAAAAATAAAATTCACTTTGACAAAAGCCTTCCTTCCCTCCTGCAGTTCTCATCCAGATAGAGGAAAGGACACATGATCATCTTTTCCCATGTTCATTGATACTACAGTAACCTGAAGGAGCTTTGCTCCCTACTAGCCATCTTCTGTTTCTGTGCCTTTTGGTGAGACGTGATGGAACATGATAGACATCTTGTATTATATCTTGGAGAGGAGTAGAGAAGTGAAGAATACTTAATACAATGCAGAGGTTCAGCGCAATGACAATAGTCTCTATTATTCTTGACATGACCCTAATACAAGCATGGGGCTGTTTGTAGGAGGCATCTTTTTTATTGAAAAGTATATCTGACCCAAATTTTATTACAGATGTCAAATACAGTATGGACAAATATAGCATGAGTCTAAGAGAAATTCTCCTTTCCGTTATTTCTTAAAAAAAGCAATACTAAGAATGTCACTCATCTCTTATTTATTTTCAAGTCAATCATGAGACAGAGGAAAGAGACAGCCCCTTTCTGAAAGGCAGGAATCAACCTGAGCCATCATCTTATAT
This sequence comes from Urocolius indicus, assembly GCA_013401255.1. Taxonomy (NCBI): domain Eukaryota; kingdom Metazoa; phylum Chordata; class Aves; order Coliiformes; family Coliidae; genus Urocolius; species Urocolius indicus. The sequence continues at coordinate 64,376 of WBNH01003673.1, read as the reverse complement.
TGGAAGAAAGCTTTTCTCTCCCAACAGTTATCATCCTTTGTCAGAATCACAGGAATGTCTAGGAATGTAGTCAAAACCAGGAGCTATCACTGCTAAGCATTGTACACAAACAGAGATGCATATGAAAGGAAAAATCCTACTCTGGAGAACTCTAAATGTCTGATAATCAAAGCAATAACTCTGATGGAAGGTTAATTATATGCATTTTGTAGGTAAAACAGCAAGGCAAAAGTGATTTCATTCTGTCACCTGCAAGTATTGAATCTAGATTTCTTAAATTTTGGCTTTGCTTCAGCCTTCAAACACACATTTTCTGACAGATATTTTCTTTCTACACTTTCTCCCTATATCTGACTTTCCCACCTAAAGGAAGACCAAGAAGAATAGTTTTGAAATTGACAACTGAGGTGCTGACAACATCTTAATGAAATCTGAGGTCAGCTACAATAAACTCCCAGTCCACTCCAATTACAGCATGTCAAGATCTTTTATATTCTTAAAATCAGCCTGGTCTTGTATTGTGCCTGAATGACCCATACAAATATCTTAATCTACTCAGAAGAACACTTTCATATTTCATTGAAATTAATTAATAATTTCTGTAAAAATAGAGAGGAGAAAATAATGGAAGTGCATATGCAAATGCTGTCTTCAATTAAACAAGAATTAGATGAGCGAGAACTAAATTGAGGAGGGCAGAGGGAAAGTAATATCTGTTCCCTACTTGATTTGAATCAGGTAAGGCAAGGATTTGTATCAGGGAAGCTCCATATGTCAAGCAAATGTCATGCCTGCCTGTTTGGTTTGATTTCTGCTTTTCTGGCTCTTTCATTTGAACAGAATCTCCTAACAGATCCAGAAACTCAGTCTCAAATAAATGCATGAACAAAACCATTATGATCTCTCAGATGAAAAGGTCTTGAATTGGCATTTTCTCAAGAAAATAATCTCATTAAAAAAATAAAAAACCCACAAATGTAAGGCTCTAGCCAGAGACTTATGCATTATCAAGCATACTATCTAGGCTAGGACAAAAAGAAAAAAGAGAGAAAAAAAAGGGAACAGAGACTAGTAGACCTCAAAGTCAAAACATCTATGCTGATTTCCTCTAGATATGCAGAATCAGTATCTAAGCACAGTATTTGGGAAGTGTAAAAATGGCTTAATAACATTATCTTTGGGAGTGTGATAGAAACAGACCACTTGCACTTAGATGTCTTAAGGAGAAGCCAGGGTTAGGACTTTTATTTGCTTCAGTCAAAGGAGAAATAGTATGAACTGTTCATTCTGGAAATGTGCCTTTCTTCAGACTGAAAAGTAATATTAGGATAGACAAACTGACACAAGACCTAGATTTGCTGTTCTGTGAAACTGGAGTGTGACATATATGGTAACTCATACTTCAGTTGCACAGAACACTGAATCTAGGTTTAGCAACTGGATGAACTGACAGTTTTAAGTTTGCATGATTGATGTTATGGATTTATTGTTTTAGGATTTCTGTAGATCACAAACATGGGTCCTGCTTCAGGAGCTAAACCCACTTACAGAAAAACAGTTTTCTTTAAATGGAACAAGAAGGAAATTTGAGCACAGTCTGTATAAGGATGACACAAAGTAGACACAAAGGTAAAGAATGAGTGTGCAAACAGATGAAAGCAGTTGTACGTTGACTTGATCTGAAACTGGATAGTTGTGTAGTCCCTATATGCTGACTGAAGTTAGTTGCTAATTGTTGCTTTAACCATAATTTTATTGAAGAAAATTCGTCAGGACTGAAGTCCTTCTGGAGAGAGAAGACACCAACTGTATTCCCCAGCTACTTGCATTTTGACAAGGGTTTTCTGGGGAGTTGTTCTACGTGTGTGTTTGAACACATAGACTACCAGAAAGTGGATGATATAAAGTAGAAATATTTCTAGGTGGGAAAAAAAAAAAGATAATTTCCTCCAGTAAAATAATGCTTCCGTTTTTAATTTTTTTAAACTCTGTCGAGTCAACCTGGTACAGATCTGATTTTATTACAGTTAATTTAAGTGCTTTAAAAATGAAATAAGTAGGAAAGGGTCATTCACTTTGATTAAAAGGGCATTAGGCTAGATTTCAAAAAGCCACAGGGTAGCATATCATCTTAGTTTAAGTTCAAGGTTGGAGCTGGTATTAAAAGGCAAAGCAAGTGAAATCAAGAGAGTTGTTGTTAAACTTGGCTCTTATAATAGTGTCAGCTTCTCCTCAGAACTCTCTTGGCCTCTGGACAAGATACTGAAATTCAATATCAGCTAGCAGATACTTTCTAGGACTCTCAAGGATGTTTTCCGATATATAGATGGAGAGACCTCCAGTGGCTCTGATCTGTATCATCAAGCCACCTCGGATAGGTGCAAGACTTCAAGCAACATCTCAGGAGCAGTCCTTGGCTGACTGGATGAGCTATGAATAACCATAATAACAACGATTATAAAGAACATTTGCACATCAGTGCGAAAGAATGAGGAGCAAAGAGGATAAATGTGACTCTTTCTCTTCAACTACCTGCATAGGAAAGTATGATGAACAACTACAGAAGCTTAACTTAACCTCCTCAGATAACAAGTGAAATGGCCTTCTTTGGCCCTGATTATCCTCTTCTAATGGGCTTCATTTATTGTGTAAACTAACAAACAAGGCCTAAGCACTGCACACTCCAGGGTCCACAGGAAAAAACACTGAGCCCAAATGTGATTAAGTTAGTGAAGACTGCCCAGTAACAGTGTGTTGCTTGAGCAGAGAGGGACCAGGAGGAGAGAAGAAGTAATGTCTCTTGAAAAGAAATTAAGCAGAAAGTAGCAGTGATCAGCCTTTTAGCATTGAACTGCTTGTATAACTCCCTTGCTTTTCAACTGGGATTTCAGTTGGAGTTTTCAGTTGGAATTGGTGTAAAGTCAGAATCCAGCCCAAAGGTCTAATACCAAGAAAGAGAGGCATTAGTAATGAAGGAATCTGATTGCAATGCTGTCCAGAAAGTCAGCAGCAATGCCAAATCTGGAGAGTAACTCGAGCTGTCAGTCAGAGTTTCAGTGCTGGAGAGCAAGGATGCACTCAAAGAAAGCTGGATTCCCCAAAGTGAAGGAGTTCAAGAACACAACCCTGGCCCAGGAAAAAAAAAAAAAATGACCTTCCAGCTCCCCTGTCTGTATCTCTAAAGTGCAAGCACAGCTGAAGAGAGGCAGCTTTGCTGGGCATCTAAAGAAAGAGAATAAGATTATCATTTTTGCTGCACTGATGTAAAGAAACTTAAACTCTGCATGGAGTTACTCTGAATTTACACACAGAAGACAACAGAATGAGAGGGCCTACCCCATCTTCTACTGGAAAGCATATCTCTTAGCTGCACAGTGAACATCACATTAGATTATCCAAACTGAAATAATTGTAAATACCCAATTTATCTAGATCCATTTGTGCTGTCTGCTTAATTGTTGCACTTCACTCAACAAGGACAATTAAATTGGTTTGGACAGGCTCACTTTAGAAGCATTATCACTCTGCTATGGCAGCTTGGGTTCAGAGTGCTGATGGAAAAGAATAAAAATGAAAGAGAAATACGTAGCCATATAAGTAAGTTTGGGATCTCCACTGAGACATGAGACACTGTCTTTAAAAAGTGTCATATCTGTATTTTACACTTTGATATGTATCCACATCTGTAGAGTCTGTACTACAGTTTCCAAAAAACATACAGAGTCCACAAATATATGCATTTTCTCAGTACACCCCTCTGCAGAAGTCTGTGTGTTGGATGTTAGCAACATTCACCCAGCTTTCCCAGGAATATCTTAGTCTTCCCTCTCCAGGGTGAAAATGTATGAATTATCAAGCTGTAGTAGAGAAATTAACAAGCTGGGAGCAGCAAGCTACTACCTCCAAAGCAAATAGTCTGCAAGGCTCACCTCCACATACACGCCACCTTTCCCATGGGCACAGAAATCAATCCCTGGTCACTCTCTGGTTGCTCTAAGGAAGAACTGGGAAGGGAACACCACATGAACAACCGTGACTTGTTTCTCTTGGGCAACATGAACACTGAAAAGCTCACATACACTAAGCCTCATAATGTCAAGAAACATCAGATTTACAAGAAGTCAACTTCCTATCTACATAAGAAGTTCCTATCTACATGAGTAGCATCACAAAATGTGAAAAGGATCAGTAACCTAAGTCTCTCCCTTTGTTTGGAAAAAAATATTTATCTCCCAGGCAGAAGTAGCTGAGAAGCACCTCCTCAACAGCTGCAATCTCAACTCATTTTACCAGGCAGACATGCATAAAGGGTAATGTTTCCAGCAAATCTACAAAGGAGATAGGAGATGGCAAGGACAGACATGCAGAATGAGATGGGGCAGAGGAGAAAAGGAGACAATACTGTATAACCAGACGTGAGGTACTAGTATGACTTTATTGAGAAGGGACACCACCAAGTAACGCAAAAGACAGAGGTAGTGTCTCTGATGCTTACCAAGGAAGATCTTGACAGTAAGACAGCCATAAATAAAAATACTCTGAATATCTGATTCCAGTTTAACACCCTGGAAACAAAATACTATTCTGTTGATCAGAGCTATAAAGGAAATCAGAAATTCATTCCAACATGTCTTATAAGTTATATATTTACCATCCAAAATCACTATACTAGCATAGAAATGATTGAGTCATTCAGAGAACACGAGCAAAATTGGCTCTATCTGTTTAGAGGAGCAACCAGAGCTTGGAATGGATTAGTTATAGCTGGACAGGACTTTCTCTGCTAAAAGCAGTCCACAAAGCCAGTGATGAAAACAGATATTTTTTTGAAACACACAGAAGAGAATATGTACTGAAAAACAGCAGAGGCTTTGGGGATGGTAGCATACCTGAGGGGAAAAGAAGGAAGTAACTTCATTCTAGCACCACAGGATTTATTTGGTGCTGAAAATATATGCATATCAAGGTCAAAGTTTGAAGGTATGTTTTTTTAAAAGGAATTATATTTAAAAAAATTATCTTTTCAGAAGGGGTAATGTGGTGGGAAACAGAAAAGAGAAAGAGTATGGGAAACAAGATATAAGAAGTTCCTATTAAGGAAAAAAATGGGAAATGTACATTTCTTCTTTGAAAAATAGGTCAGGCTTAATTTTGTCCTTGTACTTACAGAAACTAATCAGAGAGATTTGACATTGCTGGGAACCTGCCAAGTGCAGCAACTTGTACATGCAGTGCCACTGTAAGTCTCTCACTGCAGCCACTCAACAGAGCAAAGTCACTTCAGATACTTACTTCACCGAACTGATGGTGCAATCTCCTGGTCAGTCATTCTCTACCACTTTCTCGCTGACAAAGTAAGTGCACAGCAGAAGTGAAGCACAGAAGCTAAATGGGTTACATCATGTCAAGTCCTATAAAGTTACGTTAGTGGAGAGATGGGACAGATTTTGCCACTCCCAAAAGCATTCCAGCTCAGCTAATTCTTTAAAAGTCATTCTTAACTTTAAGCACAGTTTTAAGCTTAATGTATGAATCATACTTTTAGACTATTTGATACAGGACACACAGTTTTTTTAAAAGACCTGCAGACAATGGCTAGATTTCAAATGGTAAAGCTTACAGTCTATTTACATTGCAACTGAAATTCTGTTTTCACCCTGTGTAGATGTTCCTAACCTACATAGCATAAGGAGCACTAACAGAAATAATGACTCAGGCAAGATTCAAGTCTTTGTTGCATAATCACCTCCCATGAATTATAGTCATGGAATGTAGTTGCTCCATAACAATGAAATCTCTGGTTTCATATTTTCATAGTTTTTTATACATGCTGTTTAAACTAGACCAAAACACATCTCTATGTGTTTCAATGATAATAATTTTGATAGCAGACATATGTATTTGATCCATTAGTCCTGTGCATGGACTTTAATGTTTGTACTTTAAAAAAAAGAATACTTTTGTCTCACTGAGTACCTGGAGGATTTAAAGACTTGCACATGTTGAACTTAGAAACACAGGGCAGACATCACACACCAACATAAGCTATGAGTAGCACAGCTGGCACTAGTAAACCTAGAGTATAAATGGGCATAGTTACACAAATGAAAGTCCAAACCGTGTAATTATACAGCAGTGTTTGATTGAAAGCATATATTACCATTCCATTACAGATCACAGTCAGCACATGCATCTCCATTACTATATGGTGCAAATGCAGGAAGATAGGATGTTTACGGAAAGGTTAGCCTGTGAGCGATGATCCCTCGACTAGGTCGTGTCACATAGTAACATCCCTATGACTAAACGGTTGAAAAAAAGTTGGCTCTTAAAGGGTGCTTGTTCTCTTCCTCTGTCTCTCTGTGACCCAGAACATGAATGAGAAGTTTTACTGCTTGCAAGTTATTCCTAGGCACGTCTCATCATCCCTTCAATTAGTTGGGTGAGGCAACTGGACACTTCAGTGTCTAGGGTTCAGTAGTACCTAATGTACTACACCTTTGAAACACCAAGACACCAACCATCTTTAATTCCTACAGTTTGGAGCTGGGACCTCTCTCTCATAAAAACCCCGTGGGAGCTATTGAATGGCCCAGCAGGTGTCAGGGACGCTCAGCATATTGTGAGATCAGATATTCAGATGAAAAGATTCTTGGTAGAAATATGTTTCCTCATTTAGAGCTATGGTACTGTTCACGATGACATCATTTCAGCAGTGACAAATATAGCTGAGTCTGCTCTTTTCTACGCCATATAAATCCCTTGACCTCAATCAGATCACTGCTGATTTACACTTGTGTAAATGAAGTCAGAATCAAACCCATGGCATTCACAAATGTAGGCCAGAGTAAGCATTACTCACAGACAAGAGACAACCCTTCAGAGGAAGGAAAAAAGATCATTTTCATGCAAATATCCTTAATAATAAGGAACAAGAGATAGAAATAAGTGTATGAATGAAATGCAATCAAGAACTGCTCTGAGATCAGATTTGCTTCCAACTTTATGATGCTGCATCAGCGGCTCTTAAAGTAGCTTAGGCTAAAATTTGACCTACCTGAAACTTGTTATATATCATTTTTCATCAGGAATCTGTGAGCTAACTCAGTCCCTAGGCTTGGCTTTGAAGGTAGCTGAAGGTGCTCAGCTACTTGCAGGATCTGAAAAGGTTTGATTGCTGTGTTCTATTAAAATGGAAACTCTTTTTTTTTTTTTTTTTCTCTCAGAGATCCAGGTTTGCCCTCAAATCGTTACACATTATCTATTTATTTATGCATAAACAGTGGCATTATGGTTTGGAGAACTGGGGCCCTTTGATGGGAGGTAAGCTTGACTAGCCTATGGGAGTTTACTGCGATGCATATAAATGAGGCCGTACATACAAATATGCAGAACAGACAAGTGAAAATATACAGCATCTCTTTAAAATGAAATACTTTGATTGCTCCAATCACAAGAAGTTGTAAAACTACCCTGAAGAATTAACAGCCTCAGTACATGCTAACTACATCCATCATAAATTCATCTTTAGTTTCTGTTATCATATCACTGTCTCTTGAGACCCCCAGTACTGTCATCATTTGCCCTTTATAATTTATTCAGCTTGTACTTGCCTGAATCCTTTCTACTTATCATTCATCTTTACAGTTGTACATAAAATTAGATTGATCCTCCTATGGTAGACACGTCAGAGAGAAAAGTTGTCATTGAATAACACATAAAGCAAATGAAGGTCCAGCAAAAGCTTTTGTTGAATAACTTGGAAATTGTCCTTCGAGAACCAAAAGGTGTCAGATTAGAAAGACAAGACAATGATACCTTTATAATTTATTTTTGCACACCCTTTTTCAGTTGCCACCAATTCTCAAATGCAACTGAGAAGCTGTGTTCCCATTTTGCATATCAGGCTAAGCTTGGTTAGCCACTACAGATGTGATGAATACACCAGTCTCAGCTGAGATAACAGCATGCATCCAGCAGACTGGTTCTGTCAGAATGCTTGCACTGCATCCTTTTCCTCCAAAGCTCATTGGACTGGGTGGCAAAGAGAGTTTGCTTTGTATTCTAGAGGCTGCTGTATAGGGATACAGAAGCCAATCTTTAACTAGTGAAATGGAACTTTAATGTTTACCAAGCAGATAGGACCCAGGTGTTTCATCTCATCTGGTGAACAGAAGAGCACTGTCAAAGTACAGGGTTTTTTTAGCAAATGGAAAATGCCAAAAGCTTCCTGTCTCCCTCTTGTCCTCTCCTTTCTGCAAAGCAAAATCCAAAAGTCCTTTTCACTGGCCAGCGAGTCAGAAGGAGGAAACAAGAAGT
>WBNH01003673.1:0-56051 GCA_013401255.1 Urocolius indicus | reverse complement strand
AAAAAAAAAAAAAAAAAAAAATCTGAACCATGACATTGACTCTCAAAGATTTTAAAGCACTGGAGGATTTCAACAGGACTGAGTTTTGTCCTCAAATCTGTTTTTATTCCTTTTCATCTTCATTTTTAACTTCAGAAAACAGACATGCTTCTCCCAAGGGAACAATTAAATGTGTTTTCTTTCAAAATCTAAAGGGCATGGTGAGCAGCCTGTGTGTTCAGCAGGCTACTTTAATCAATGGAACCCATCCAGCCTGCCACTGCTGACCAAATTGCAATTTACATTGGTAGAGGAAACTTTTGAAATGGGAAGGTGTGGGAATATAATATCATTTTTTGGCGTAACACAGTGTGCAAGGTGGTTTAATGGATTCCTAACAAGCTTTTTAAAAAAAAATCTTTGAAATATTGAAAAAATATAATACAACTGTAAGATTACAGCAATGTCTACTTGAACAGTGAACTTCTGAAGTCTGCATGACAGTTATGTCTCATTTAAGCCTTATTGCAAGGGTTCAAGAGGGGCTAGATTTTGAAAGACATCTCTCCCTTCCCCACAGATGTCTTTCCTCATGTATACATATGAATTTTACCCAAATAAGACAAATAATATTGAAAAAGTGTGTTGTTTTTGTGTTTTGTTTTTTTTTAAAGAAACCCCAACTGTAAAGAACAACTTTAGTTTCATTTGAGAGGCTGGTGTTTTGTTGTGGTTATTTTTTTTTTAATGGCATTTAATATCAGTTTTATGAACTCACCTGTATCCTAATGTTACAAATGCATATTTTTGCATATGATGAATAAAGCAGAATGCATTTTTCTAGATAGCAGAAGAGGCAAAAAATATCAGAACATTTAGGGACAAAATTAATTGTGCTATGGACTAAGATGTTTAGCATACCAGTAGTACCATTCTCTCTTTTAAGAGGAATAGATACAGTAAGAAATCTCAGTTTATTTCCCATCCTGAGTAAGCCCTGCAAATTGCTGAGGTTAACAGTTTCTTAGCTACTTGATTTCATAGTTATTCTTTACAAGTCTTACAGAGAGATTTTAACATTATGCAAAGAGGCAGTGCCTCCAACCAACTATATATGAACTGTTCACTCCCATTGCCTGAGAAAGCCACAAAAAGCAGATGAAAAAAAGTGCCACTGTGCTTATCATACGCGAGTTCAGTTTATTTGTACTATAAATAAAAGTAGATTTTGATAGCGTAATTACTTTTCTCAGCATTATCCTCTGCCATTCACTTCAGCAAGAAGAAAGAGAAGCAAAAGTTGGCTTTGCTATAATTTGTAATCAAAATGACTACACTTAAAACATTTTTTCCCCTAATTTCATTTCCTATGGAGTTTTATGGGGCAAATAGATAATATTATACCAAATCTACAAGCAGATAATTCTCACATTGTCTCTACTGTTATTGTCTAGATGACTTTCCCCCACTTCTCATGCTTTCTCCAAGACCATGGGCTTTTTTTAACTTTGCATTTTATCATTGAAAGATGTAACAGCATCAAAAATCCCAAAGGTGAATAAACTTTTACTTTCTCTGCTTTGTCTCTCCTGCTGCTCCAAATTACTCTTCGTTGCCTAATTTGCTTTTCATAATGTTGGAAGTGAAAAAAAAAACAAAAAAGAGAGTGGTTTCCCACTATGAAGGATTAGCACAGATTATGGTGAACAGTGTTAATTATAGGTGGGGAAAGAGAATAGCGCATCTCTCCAATCTGTTCTTGATTTCCCCCGTGTCTGTCTGGCTGGTAATAAGCCTCCTTTAATCTGGCAGTCCCCTTGGTGAAATCAGCGCCACGGACAGCAATATTGATTGCTTCTGAGAAACCATCACAGCTGCTCAACCAAATTACCTTTGATATGTGACCTTTAATGTAATTACTGCAACATCAAAGCATTTCTATAAATTATTAAAGAACTAATATACTTCATCATCCAGCTACTCTATTGTATGTAAAATAAACAATCACAAGTAGATGTTAGAATTTGAATTGTCCAACACTCACAAAGTGCTCTTTTCACAGACATACACACCCTGCTATGTTAACTTTCTCTTTGAGGCAAGATCATCTGAAACTGTCAAAATAGCTTAATTCATTTTGATGAAGAGAATTTGACTAATAATTTTATGGGTTACATTCCATTCTAGTTGCTTAAAAATATCCATCGCGATTCCTTCCCACTCAAAACCAAATGCCATAAAGACTTTATTAATCAACACATACCTACTTGGAAGTCTTTTGATTATTCCACAAGATGACTTTATGTCTCACATATAACATAGAAATATGTGAAACATATTTCTGTCATCTCACAAAGCACATCCAGAAAGCAATTACAGTAAAATATGTGCATGTAGCCACTCCACTAAAAACAAAGTGATACATAGCTAAGAAGCAAGGTATCTGAATCTGGACACCAACTCCTCATACCTCTCTGTTTCCATATATTAGCACTCATGTGCGTATTATTAAAAATGACTCAGTTTTGTGCTTTATAATACAAAGAACACAAACAGTAACATTATAAGAGCAAGCAAATGCACTGTTTACTGAGGAATGGGGAAGAAGTGTCTGGATTCAATAGTTTGCTGTAAAACTACTTTCTTTTTTCCTATACTGGTCTTGTTAATTATTTTTATGCCTCCTCAGTAGTGCTGTTTATATCACGGACAGTAGACGGTCAAGACAAGGTGTTATATATGTGTCATTTGTGAACTCATGTGAATGAGGACTTAGACTCATGACCTTATAATGCTTTTTATTTTATGGTGATGAACTATGTTTGATATTGCTGGTGCATGTTATCAAGAACAGTCAGGTAATTCATAAATAATTTTCTGCAACTCTTGTAAGAACCATAAAACAGTATCTAGGCACGATAGTTTATCAAGAGACAAGGCTGGTTTCCTTAAATAAACTACAGTGACATCATTCAGAAGATGAGTTCAGAAACTTGGCAGAAAGCTGTATGCAGAGGGTTTGCTGGTGGAAAGTAAATACTTGTCCAGGCAAACAAGGAGAAGTCAGTACTCAGAAATCTCAAAAACCTGGTTGATATTTTAAATTGAGGATTTGCCATTTCAAATCTCAAATATCATCAATATCATAAATGTGTCACCTCAAAGTGTAAAACAAAACAAAAAAAGCCTTCTGAAGTCAGCATGGTCAGTATGGGCTATATGGGATAGAAATCACATAAAGCAAGGAAGGAGTGTTTTGCCTGTAGTCTGGAACCAGTCAGTATATCTTCTGAAGGAAGTCTTAATCCTAATGCAAAAGCAAGTTGAATTTTACCACTGTCCAAGACAGTAGTTTTGACTATTTTGTGATTTGAAATCTCTAAAATGCAGACTGAGATTCAGAACCCTAAAAAGCGATTAAAAAAAAAAATCCTAAATCATCATTTGCCTGTCTTCCTTCCAGGATAAGATTTTAACCTCATAGAGAAGATATGAGGTCCATATAAAAGTGAGTGGTCTGGCTCCTAATGAGAAGAGCACATGGTCTCAGAGCAAAGAACTGAAATTCAGTTAGCATCTTTAAAATACACACATCACGTTAAGCACAACTGTATCTTCAGTTTTGATAAATATATATTTAATTTCAAGCCTGTTCCATAATTTTTCAGGTAAAATATTACACAAAACACCCTTATTAAAACTATTTTAGTGCATTCAGCTCTATAATAAGTGAAAGGGGTAAAAAGAAAACATCACCTGTTAGAGAGGAAAACAAGAAAAAAAACTCTAAAGCACAACAAGACTAGAATTACTTTCAATCTGAGGTTAACAAGCTTCTAGAAAAAAATAATTCAGAGGGAATTGTCAGTTGAAAGAAATGTATTTTTAGGGAATGGAGTATGTATATGTTTACATAAGGTATGGCCTTTAAAGCAGAGATAGATGTAGATAAGCAAGCGTGTGGGCATCTCCATACGGTTAAGGTGGCATAAAGATAGGTAAATAGACCCAGGATGATGAAAACAAGGAGAGCAGAATCAACCCTTTCTTAAGCAACATATAAAAACTGATGTGTCTGGTTTTGTGGAAAGGTAATTTATGGGTACACAAGGCTCGGTCATTCAACACCTATTAACAAAGACAGACTTTTGGATCAATTTCTTCTCAGTTTAAGATGCAACTTAGGATCCCGATTTTAATTACTTAATCACTGGCTTTTGTGTCATTGTGAAACTAGCCCTACTGTAACCACAGGAGTACTGCACTAGGCTGTTTCCAATCCACATACTTTGGCTGAATCTAAACACTCTCTCCTTCCCTCCTTGCAGTTACTGTTAAACTGGAAACCTATCCTAGCAGGGCAGGTCTTCCCCACACAACGCTGCTTCTATTTTTAGTTTTACTTGTGTTGTCTGAACCTTAGATCTTGCTCATGTGAATAATTTTCCTCATTATCTGTGTTCGTCTCTCCTCTCCTCTTTCTCCTTGTCTCACTGCCTTTCCAATCTGCTACAGATGCTTGAATACTAAAGTAACTGAGTCAAACCACTTTGTCATCAGGAATATGTTCTCATTCTGTGATATCTCAATAATGTGATCTGTTTCTTGATTTCTTGCTGCATACCTTGCTTCAAAGATGAAAAATACTAAGAGGTAGCACCTGGTGAACACTTGTAAAATTTCATTGTAGTGGTCAGAATCATAAAGCCTTTCCTCATCTGAGTAAGACTGATAGAATCCAGGCCATAACCAGTTAATTGTTATTTTCCTGACTCACAATAAGAGCAACAGGCTTTTTGTTTTGTGTATGGAAACTATTTGGGTGGGTTGGTGCTGTCTTGATTTTATTAGCACAATGCAAGCAGTGAATCATCCGAGCAACTGGAGACATAATGCTTCTACATCCAAGATGAAAACTCTATATGTAACCCATTTTAGATTTTATTTTAAAAAGTTCTCAGACTCACCCCCGGCAGTGTCTTCTGTTCATGCAGTGCACTCTGAGCCTTTAGAGCAGACTCCCTTTCGCAGTATGTAAGGAAGGCACAGCCTGTAAACAAAAGGCAAAACCTCAGTTAGAGCAATGCTTCAGAGGGATTTTGTTTAAAAATGAGACAGAGCAAACCAATTTCCTATCATCACGCAATTCCCAGTAAATTAATCTAAAAGTCTCTTCTTAATAGGTCAGTAGTAAAGAGTCAAGAATTGAAGCCATCATCACTTCCTCTAAGCCCAAATGAAAAGTGAGCAACAGTGTGGCTGTCTAATTTTGTTCAAATATGTGTTTAAAGGTCATATACAGAGGGTTGTACAAGGTTAGTGATCTCAAAGAACTCATGTGGTAGCCACGTGGGGCACGCGATTCAACTCTTGCTCTAGTAGCAACACTGGGAACAAGCCCCTATTGACTTATCACTCTGAAGGTATCATGACCTTCTTTTGTACCAAGTGCTTCAAATAAAGGGCATACGAGGACTTGGGATTTCCTGCTGCAGAGGACTATGCTTATTGTTTATTCTGACTTGCATTCACAAATGATACCTCTCTGCATCACACCAGAAAGCCAGCACCCTGCACTTGCTGCTCTCAGAGCTCATTGGCTTCCAGTCATGCGTACAAAGCCCACCACAGCAAAGCCCAAACTATCAGTCCTAAACATTCATGTTGCTTTAGAGATCGTTTGAACTTCAGAGATGCTCCAATGTCCTTGATTGTTCCAAAAAGTTGTCTAGTCAGCTACAAAGGCTAAATTCCTGTCATGGTAAGGCAAAACAAAAACCCTGCTCTGACTTCTCTCCCCACCTCCATGCTCACATTCTGGTAAAACTTGTCAATGTTGCAATGTTTTACACCAGTTTTCTGAGGCCGATGTGATCAGATTATTCCTTCTTACTGCAGTATACTGAAAACCTGCCAGTTCCTGCAGCAAAACAAGTGCTTGTTATGCAGAGGACATTTTCTCTAATGTTACTACACAATGTCTACAACCTCGCCAGCTCCTTGAAATGGAGGTATCATATCTTTCAAAGTTCAATCAGTGTGTCCATCAAACTGTGTGGATTTTCCAAGAGCAACTCAAACAGAGGGAGAGAAACAAAGAAACAAACATGACCTGTAACTTCTTGACCCATTGACCCATGCATACAAAGAAATGTGAAACAAGTGTGCAAAAAGTAAACTGTGAATAGTAAATTATGAACATCTTAGCAGCTCTTGCCATGAGCATATGATATCCATATGATATTTTGTGTTTTGTCCAAGTCAATACTACCGAAGAAGGATGCTTAGACAATATACTGAAGACATGCACACTAGCTTTACTCTTCCTTACAACATTTTAAACAGATCAGTATACACAAGAAACTAGATAATTGAGTTTTCTTGTATTTTTTTCTTTAAGATAATGTTGTGGAAATCACCCTACCCTTCTCACAATGAAGATACAAGATGGATGAATGTTCCAAAATTCTGACTTTTTTCTCTATTTCTTATGCTATATTGTTTTATGAAGGTCTTTTTACTTTCAGATGATTCAAGGTAATTACATTTATTATGCCTCAATAATTGGGATGCAGAATCAGAAGTTGATAATCAAGGAAAGAAACTGAATGACAGCAAAAGTTTGCATACTTTAATTGGGATTATTTTGATTTGTTCCCCTCTACTTTAAATAGATGAGTTTTCAGTTAGTCTGCATCTATCAGAGAAATGGAAGAAACTGTGTCAGAGAATTTAGAGCTAGTAGAAGTAATAGATTGAAAAAGATCCTTAAAAGTCACCCATAGCTTGATAATCAAATGGGAAACTATGCTTAAATTTAATTTCAGTGCTAAATCACAGGTTGCGAGCTCTCTGTTGACTAGACACAATAAGAAAGTCTCCCTTTAGTAGCAGACATTGAGCAGCTGATACAGTCTAATTAGGCACATCATAGTGAACTGTTATAGAGATAAGCTATGTAGTGTAAAGCTCCAATAATGATAGCTATATTTTTCTCCTCATTGTGATGGCCATGACAACAGTTCAGGGCAACAGGAGTCCTGCAACTCCTACAGTATGACTGTAATTCAGACCGAATAGACAGAAGACTATTCTCTCTGAAGGAGTAACATTTCCTTCCAAAATCCACTTAAAGTGTGTGTGTGGGGCCAGTTCTCATCAGGGAGAAATCTCTGTTAAGTCCTCTCACCAACATGTTTGTGAAAGTGGTAGAAGTACCAGACTCCCAGAAGCAGTACTTAATAGATTGCAGCCAAAAATGACTGATTTCCCAAAATATTAAGGACAGAAGGACTTTTAAATGGGAAAGAAAAGCCTAGTTTCTCATATGATCAAATGAAAAACTATGATTTTCAGGACAACAACAAAAAAATAATTTGTGGAGCTATTTCTTTTTCCCTTGCTCTTTAAAAATATGTCCTGCATGTGCATGGCACTCTACCTCACTCTTTTTGGGCAAAAAGAAATTTATTTAGAAAAAATAATATCTCATTTACTTGAAGTACATCCTGATTGCTTAGAAACAGTAAGTTTCATCTCAACAATGGCCAGCTGGAATAAAGTAAAGCTTAACAGTCATAAAAGACCTAAAACCTGAACTTGAAAAGGCCAGTTCATGAGGTTTTTTGTCTTCCTTTTACTTATCACAAGATTGCTCTATAGGGCACAAAATCATCAGCCATTATCTAGAGTAATATTTTTAAAAAACATTAACATGTGGCTTGCAGTAAAACAATACATACCTATTACTCCATTCTGCAAGTATTTCCATATTTCAGCTCCTTGTGCATTAGGATGAAAGGCAAGCATAATTCTTGCCCCCATCCCTCAGAAACATAGAATCATAGATCAAAATATTTGACCTGTATTTTGTACAGTGATGCTTATGGAATTACTGTTGTAGTATTTCTCTCAGATGTTACTTTTTCTAAGCTACTTTGTGTACATCCACATGAACTTTCCAAATTATTTTTCCTTCCTGAAGAATGTTGTTTAAAGAATAAAACCTTGAACACTTAACACCACAAGATACAAGACAATAAACAACTGAATCTCGAAATAATGTCATATATGAAGCAGCAATATTGGGGTTTAGAGAGAAGCATCAAGATGGGGAAAAAAATTTTTGGGTTTTTCTAATTTCGTCTTCCCAGATGGAGAGCAATTTCAGAACAACCAATGTTTTTCCACTGAAATTTTTGATTGTGTACAGAATCACTTATTCCATGGGGGAAAAAAAAACCAAACCAAACAAAAAACCTCATTCTGATAGTAAGTATCTCAATTTAAGCTGTACGGCCTAGATGTGAATCTGACTACTAGCTGAAAGACTTCATACTCTGCTACCAGTTGCACTGTCCAGCCTCCCTGGAATGGCCTGTGTTCAATAGTGTAATGAATATTTCTGAACACATCTCTTAAGGAAAGATAGAGTGAAGGATATGATTTCTGTCTGCTTGTATGGGTAATAATGACCGAGTACAGTGTTTGAGAATTATATCTGAATTTGAACAAAAAAAATCTAATTGACTAATTATTGGTAATGAAGGACTTGGCCCTCAATGGTCCTAATTTCCATTCCATTTCTCTCAGACATGCCAAGTTTTCTAGACATATGTCAATCAGGTAAAAGATGCTTTGTTTGTATTGTGTCTTCCCAACTGTTCATTTGCTATCAGTGGACAGCTCTTTGTGCTAGTGCATAAACATCTGGAAACTCCCAGCTGGCAATTAACTCTCAACCTATTGAACTGCAGTCTCTTGGAAACATAAGAACTTATCAAGTGTTCTCCTGGGAAACAAGGTTGTTAAAGAGAAGGGGGAAACAAAAACAAAAGCTTGTGATGAAAAAAAAAAAATAAAAGCTCTATTTTAATTTTACCTCGAGGGAATTCTATAACGTAAATAAAAATTGCATGGAATACAGATGGATAATGATCGCACTTACTGCAACTTCAACCCCACAGTAAGCCTCATGAAGATTTGCCTGCAAGGCACAACAGTTAGGGGACACATCCTGAGTTTAACAGAATAATTCTGGAAACAGAATTATTCATCTTGGCACAAATGAAAACAATATTTTCACTTGACATCTCAGTGCTTATCACTTCAATGAATCAGTTGACTCTCAGACACTTTAAACCAGATAAGTAATACTGACCAGTTAAAAAGCACTGGTCACCTCAAATTTAGCTACTTAAAATTAATTATCTTAGTGTTGACCATGAATGACAAGGCACTCATCTGACCTAGCATTCAGGAGAAGAATAAATCTCTCAAGACACCTATCCTCTACATCCATTATAAGAACCATGCGTAAACATCTCAGGTGCAGGCTTTTAGCATCAAGGTTGCATGTTTGGATCATCAAATTCCACCTGCCACCCCTAACCTTCCAGTTACCTCAAGTATATACATTATCTATACCTTAATTAATCCTTGGTCTGTATAGTGGGAGATAAGGATAATAAGTATTGGATATCTATTAATAGCTGTAATTAAGGGCTTTTTCCCCTTTTCTCATTTTATTCTGGCAGACAGCCACAGGTATCCTGGAATGCTTTCTCCTCTTCATCCACTGTTTAGTTCAAAGACCAAGCACTTAGTCACTTATGATCCTTTTTTTTGCATGATGTGTTATGGTGACATTTTATGATTTTACTAGAATTATATAACCTCACACAAAGCTTTAGCTTTTCCATGCATCTAGATCCAGAGGTATTGCCTAAGAGACAGGCTATAACCATGATCATTTCCAGGTATTTGCTGTCTATCCAAACAAGGCATTAAAGGTCTGGTCTTAATCTAATGAAAAAATGGTTACAACAGGATTTGAGGAAGGAGCCCTTAATCTTTCTGGGCCTGTGTTTACTCTTTGGCGATATAAGGGAAAATTTAAAAGTTTGTTAAGTGCTTTAGGACTCCTGGATGAAATCCAAGAGCTAAAGCAGATTCTGAGCTCAGGGGTGTAAATCCAGTTGAGGGGAGAGCTTGTATGTAACTCAGAAGAACTATGCAATGACATCAGTATAAAATTAGGTTCATTATTTAACCAATAATCTATTGCTTCTCTTGGAAGAATCCTTGGCTCAGACACTGTTAAATTGGTGATAATCTTGAACAGTTAGAGTAAACACACGTTTTGAGAAGGCTGTCTCAAGTGGTCTAAGCCAGTTTAATTCACAAGTATTTCTAGAGTATGCAGTCAACCACTTGCCACAGCTTGTCTGACAGGTGTCTACTACTGTATAATCCTTTTCTCTATCATCTATAAGGTACCTAAATTCCCTAAATTCCAGGCTTTAGTCCAGCAGCACACTATAGAGTTCAAGAAAGCAAACTTCAATCCAAGCACAACTATCCAAGACCTTCATATTGTATACAGAAGATAGAGGAGTGATAATATTGAATACCTTAGACCATGTGCTAGTAGTCATGGTCCAACCTAAAAGTAGTTATCATAGAATCATAGTATGGTAGGGTTGGAAGGGACCTTTAGAGATCATCTAGTCCAATTCTCCTGCAGAAGCAGGTCCATCTAGATCAAGTTGCATGGGAACATGTCCAGGCAGGTCTTGAAGACCTCCAAAGTCTTATAGAACAGTTGAGAGCAAAAACCTTGCACTTTCGGGAAACAGGAACTTTGAACTGGTCTCAGGTCTGAACATCTCATTTAGTGATACTTCAGTCTCTGTTCCCTAGTTACGTTTAAAATATTTAGACCAAGATGTACAAGTTATCAAGGTGGACCAGAGATCTGTGCCCCATCTTCCAAGCTCTAGGTTTGCGTTTAAGAGAGCTCTTCCTTTGGAAACACATCGGTCCCTTGCTTCAAGATTCAGGGATCTGATACTAAGAGAAAGATTCTAACACTTAAGAAAACTCTTGCCTTAAAATCAATATCTCAGATTATATTTTCCAGATAGGATTCTAAAGTGAAAAAGAAACCTTTTTTTCACTTTAACTATCCTAGCTCTACATGTCTGATTTTGAAACAATTCTCATTTGCTCTGCCTACAGTGGACTGCCCAAGGTTTAATCACTTGAGAGTTTCAGAAATTGAGCTGAATTTTCTTGAGGGGGACACAATCAATAAAGGCTTTTGGAACTGGAAATGTTTTATCCAATTTCTTCATCTGTTTCTCTCAGTGATTAACTACCTTCTGACTAAAGTTAACATCTTTGCTGGTAAAGAACATTCACTTGGATAGAACTTTCTTTTTCTCCAACTCCCCTGCTGCACAACTACTGAACACTGTTTGGAGAAAAAGACAGGAATAAAAGTCTTTCCAGATATCAGCTTCCCTGACAATTATATTGCAAGGCAGATTAACGTCCGAAATGTCTTGCTGTGTGGAATGCTAATTTTCTTTCTCCTCTTATGTTATTTTCCATTAAGTATTATGATACTGTCATTTTCCTACTATAGATAACTTGATAGTGGCCTGTGTGTAAAAGCATACATAAGGCACACTCATACACACATGAACCAACACTAAAAAAACAATTTAAGAGTTTAAATCTGTAAATGCAGAAGTTAACCATATTTACAGAATGTTAGCTCACTTAAAATACGTTTATGATATTTCAAAATGAGATATGGATATGCACAATCCAAATTGGAGTCCTTCCTCAGACTAAGCAGTGCTTAATTACATTTCACAGTGTTCAGGCAGACAAAAGAGAGACTTGAGTAACTGTTAGTGTATGTAAGCGTTTGACAACACAGATAATAGTTTCAACTTGATTTTCAATAGCAAGCAGGTTTTTAATGAAAATAGCAGTTTTAAACCACAAAAATTTCTCACAGGAAGTTCAAATAAAATTATTCCAGGACAGGTAGTAGTCCAGACTGTAATCTGAATCTGACAGAGTCTCAAACCCAGGGCTTCTACATACGCAAGCAATGTTCATTGTCACCGGGAGACCCCTGAGGGTACATCTCTATTTCTTAAGTAACTCCACAGCTACCTTGCCTTCCTCACTGCAGAACTGGAAGGCTTTTGACGTTTCAAACTGGTTTTTTTCTGGATGAGCTAACAGTTTCTGTCTCCGATTCACACAAGGATAAATTTCTCCTGGGGTCACTGCAAGATGCTTTGAACTATCCTTTGCTGACTGGTACACTCAAGGTACAAAATGAACCATTGATTTGACATGAAATACACCAGGTCCTGTGTATCCATAACCTCTAACATTTTAGCTTTACATTTCATTCTGAAACTTCCGAGACATTCTTGATCATCTGAGTCCAAGCAAACTCAAGACTCACTACTCACCTTTCTGCAAGTCTAGAGATACAGAATATTTTGTTTCCCAGAACACGTATTGTATTTCCATACACACAAGCCATCTCCCCATAAGAGAAGAAATAATGTAAATTACTGGTTAAGGTAACTGTCTACAAAAGAGTGCTGGTGTGTTTATTAGAGCTTGCAACTATTTGATATTTTGAATTACAGTAGAAAACAGACCAGCCTCACTTCATCTTCTCATTTGTTGCCTAATATTTACGGACTCCATATTGTAGGGAGAGATGCATGCCCTCAGGCTCCACCCATCAAACAATTACTGCAGATTTTTGACTTTAAAGTATAAAAAGGCTATCTTTAAAGTGAAAGTGATGATAAAGTAGTTTTCTGGACTAAGCAACAGCATTCCTAGTATTTGAGAACTCAGTCATTGATGAGAAAGTCATGGTCAAACTCTTGGGATCAGTTAAGTGAGAATGAGAATAAGTAGATGTCAGCTTCCACTCAGTAAGGAAATATAAAATTTATTTTAAAATCCTAATCACCTCTAATCTTGGCTTACTTCAAGCTTGGCTCACTTCAACCTACCTATTACTTTAAAGAAAAATCCAGTGTACCTATGTAATACATTTTATGTCGTAGCCTTAGAAAATAATAATAAAAAAATTCTCACAAAGCCTTCATGATTTATTGTTTCCACTGTCATGATGAACAAGGCAAATATAGAATGTGGGGTTTTTTGTCTTACTGTTCACGGGTAAAAGCAGGAATACAACTAGAAACAATTCTGCTTTTGAAACAATACCTCTTGCTTTCAGACAGTTATGGGTTAAACCTCCTTAGAGTATGTGCATTAATTAGACTCTGTACCTGCTGTTCTGAGTCCTGCTTTTGGAGTGCCTTCTATTGTTAACAGCATAAGAATACCTCAGTGGATTTTCTAAAACACTTAGCTGTTTCAGAAACTTTTCCCCCTTTTCTTCATTTTCTTTTGATTTTTTGATCCATTTCTTTTGGGAAGATGTCAAGAATTCTCAGCTAGTTTTCAGAGGTTATGCTACTACTAAACAATACTCACTTTGCATGCCTTGAATATTAGCAAAATAAACCTAAAGAAAATCTATCTCTAAACAAATTAGATTGTTCTGCCACATATGACTTTTTCCAAGTCTTGCCTTTCTGCATTCACAAAGCATTGCTTTAGGTTCAGGTTCATTTTTTTTTCCTCTCATAATCTTTCACCAGGGTGAGGAACAGACATTTTTTGGAAAATAATATCAACTATGTGTGCAGGATTTTTTTACTTAAAAACATAAGAAAAGTAGGTATTTTTGCTCTTGTGGTGAACACCTTGTTATATGGTGTAATAATTAGTTATTTACACTTTTATCTCAGGAATAGGCAAGAAGACTGTTCTAAATAAAAACTTATGTATTCTCTAAGCAGCCTCATATTCCTTCTCTGTAACAAGGCACACGGTCAATACAGGCTTCTGACATTTCCAGCTCAAAGTTGAAAGCAAAAGGCACTGAAACAACTGCAGGAAAGAGCTATGAGTAGAAAACTTCTAGTCTATTCAGAAATAGACTTTTGTCATTATCTCTCTAGAGTTATTGTTCTTACCTGTTTTGCCTACTCACATTTTTCAAATACAAGAGGTTCAGATTCAGAGTGGAACCTTTAAGACTTCTCAAAATCAACTTCAATACCTTTCTGTTACTTATGATCATGTTTTTCTCCTTACCCTGTATGTAAGAACTGTAAACAGGACAATATTTGGTCCTCATTGCTAAGTTTCACAGGGCTTTGTTAATTTTAAATTCAGGTAAGTGCATCTAAAGCCACCTTAGGATTTTTATGTTACAAATCAAATCCAAACCCACAAAGAATGCATTTCTTGATTCCAGCTGATATAGAAACAAAAGCCTTTAAGCAGCAGCTGCTCCTGCAAGGTGATCATCCTGAGACTGGAAGTCTCCAGAAACTTGTAGGAGTCACAATACGAGCCAGAGAAAACGCTACAATACCAGCTGGCTTCATGAGATTTCTAGAGACAAATTTCAGCTGTCAGAACAATTAACATCCAAGCTCCCATAACCAGATGCTGTTTTCCATATGTTTTGACTTTGAATAGTTTCTTCTATCCTCTAAGTGATGTTAAGAGCAAACAAGTATTGTCTCTTATCTCCTATTTCTTCCTCCTTAGCCTTCTTTCTCAGTCTGACTTACTCATTAAGTATAGGTAGTGGAAAAATAGGAAGTAGGAGCAAGTTCTTCTGCATGCAGCCATAGATGAAGTAATCTTCTTAATCAACAGAACTCTATCTACTTAAGGCCAAGAACCACAAGACACTTAATCTGTGTGTGTGTATGAGAGAGAAAGAAGATGAAATGAGGCACTTCAGGAATATGGGAAAGATGGCAAAGGTTTCTCAAAGGTCCTATTTATCATAGCAGAAGGAAAGAGAGGTAGATCCCAAGAACAAAGGCCCCCACTGCTTATCTGGTAAAAAATCCTCTAAGTTGAGCTATTGCTGCATTGCACAAGCTTGCTTTAAAAGCCTGACTTAAGTATAAATTATTCAGGAACAAGAGAAGGCATGAAAAGTCTGGAAGAAGGTTTAACTGCATGTCCAAAGCCAGACAAATAGTTTGTAATAATGGTCAATCTTGAATAAAAACCTTACAAGACTCTACCCAGACCTAAGAACACCTGTCAGTTTGCTTTTCTTAAATGTGGACAAATTCCTGCATAGATTCACATACATGTCCCAGTTAGATTCTCTCAAAAAAGTGTATTGGAAATACTATTGTCCCATCCAGATGCACTGTCTCATTTACTGTCATGGAACAGAATCTCTGGATGAGAAGTTAAAAACAAATAGTACATGAATTTAAGCATAAGACTTCCAATTACTACAAAAGATTTAAGGATATAATCTTTGAAGTGAAAAAGAAATACTGAAATTAGTCACAACAAGGGCTGTGTAATTTACACTGGATTTAGGACAGTTCTTGTCAGTGTGAACAGAGGACACAAGTTAAAATGTGTAGTAATCATACCAGATAGATATTTTGATTGCTTTTTTTCATTGATCAACTAAAAAAAATAGTGAAAAATAGTTTCTGCTAGAACTGAATTAATACAACATTGGATGAATAGCATAGCACCCAAAGCACAGAAGACTGAGAGGAGAAATGTGCATGATAAACATCAAGTCCATTAAGACTGAAGAGCTATCGAGCAAAGTAGAAAATCTAATCTTAAATATAAACAATGCAGCAATGAAAAATTCACACATGAAGAGGAACAGAAAATAGCAGATCCTAGAGGGTGCTGAGCCCCTTAATAATATTCTCAGTGACCCAAATCCTTGCAGGGAAGGATTAGTGATGTCTCACACCTTGCATGATTCAGTTCCTAAAATGCATGTAAAGAATAGCTGCAGAGGCAAATGTCAATGTCAATGTTCAAATGGATATACAAAGCTGAAAGGCAGTTGTGTCAAAAGACACTTTCAGATGATTGTGGACAATATCACACACAACAGTGCACATGTCACTTCCTTGGATGTAGATTTCCTACTGATGCCAAAAATTATCCTGGCGGTGGAGTTAAAAAAGGAGAAGAAAATATGGATTTCAGAGATGAGCAACACCAATTCTTAATGGACATGAAAGACTTACTTATAAGGAAGGTTAAGAGAACTAAATATGGATAATTTGGGTAAATTATGACTCAGGGGGATAAATAGTAACCAGTTACTAACCTTGAAGGTGTAAACACAGAGTATGGAGAAAGGTTGTTCAGGCTGATATCAGTGAATAAAAAGTAGGAGTAACAACACAAAATTCAACAACCGAACATGTAGTGTGAGCATTAGGAATGCTTCCTAAGTGTTGGGATGATTGGTTTTTGCTCCCTACCCCACACAGCTTCCAAGATGGCTTTTTCATCTAACTGATCTGTTAGCCAAGAGTAAATAAATTTCATTGTTATTTAAATTTACAAGCACGTGAATGTACTAAATGACCGTGTAACAGGTTTTACAGATTCCACATGTTCAGGGACAGTAGTGGAATAATCCCTTAAACAGGGCTAAGATGTGTCTATGTGTGTTGGAGGCAGAGTTACAGAAAAAGTAGGGAGAGAAAAACAAAAAATAATTGAATGAACAATAGAGAGTGCCTCTCAACACAGACTTTTAACTTCGCAATTTTTCAATGTCTTTCATGTCACTGTTCCATCCAAAAATTCTCAGAGCTTTTGTCTCTCTATTCTACTGTGAAGTTTATGGAGAAAGAAACACTTGCAAATCTAGAACAGAACAGAATCACAGATTCTTATGTAATTGAAGACAATTGCAAGCGCGATGGAAGTTTATGAACTTACAGAAGTTAAAAGTCAATATCCTGGGATGCATCAAGAAGAGTGTGACCAAAAGGTCAAGGAAGATTCTTCTCCCTCTCTACTCTGCCCTGATGAGGCCTCATCTGGAGTCCTGTGTACAGTTCTGGGCTCCTCAGCTCAAGAGGGACAGAGACCTTCTGGATAGAGTCCGGCACAGGGCCACTAAGATGATCAGGAGACAGGAACATCTTTCATAGGAGGAAAGGCTGCGGGAACTGGGGCTATTTAGGCTAGAGAAGGGGAGTCTTAGGGGAAATCTTATTAACATTTACAAATATCTAAATGGTGGATGTCAGGAGGTTGGGGCATCCCTTTTTTCTATTGTCTCTAGCAACAGGACAAGTGTTAATGGGATGAAGCTGGAACACAAAAAGTTCCACTTAAATACAGGAAAAAAAATGTTTTACTGTGAAGGTAACAGAGCAGTGGAACAGGCTGCACAGAGGGATTGTAGAGTCTCCTTCCTTGAAGGTCTTCAAGACCCACCTGGACATGTTCCTATGTGACCTGATCTAGGTGAACCTGCTTCTGCAGGGGGATTGGACAAGATGATCTCTAAAAGTCCCTTCCAACCTTATCATTCCATGGTTCTACGATTATTAACTGTCCCTCTCAGACATTAAAGCAAATCAGTCGTTCATGGAACTTTTATTATCAAAGTCATTTGAAATAATAAACAAAAGTTAATGTTGATCCAAGAAGAAATGTCTACATCTGGCGTCCATTTCTCTACTTCTTCCTAAGTTTTACAATATTAACGTTTTAATATGTTGTCTAACCCAAGACAAAGCATATTCTTCTATGAAAACAGTCTCAATAACCTTTCTTGGTGAAAGCAAATCTGAACAACCAGGATGGAAAGTTGTATTAAAATGCAGTTCATCCATGGTCAGCTGCACCATTACCTGCAGTTTTTAACATGTTAGACAAAGCTGAGCAGCCATCTTCCGCCACAAAGCTTTACTGAATGGTGTACTTTTTTTATCTTATAAAGATTGAAAAAAAATGAGAGTCAATGATAAGAAAGGCAATTATAACTTTATTCATTTTTAAAAAATATTAATATGATATCTTTTTTTATACTTATTTCTCCACTTATTTAAAATGGATGAGACAAGCTCTAAACTGAGATTGAACACAAAGGCATTTTTGTACCAAAATAGTAACAGTAAACAGTTCCCAATTGTTTGTATGCTGGTTTTGGCTGGGTTGGAGTTAATTTTCTTCAGAGCAAGTTGTATGGGGCTATATTTTGGATTTGTGCTGTAAACAGTGTTGATAAGAGATGTTTTCATTATTGCTTAGCAGGGCTTATACAGAGTCAAAGCTTTTTCTGCTTCTCACCCCCCCCCCACCAGCAAGCGAGTTGGGGATGCACAAGGAGTCGGGAAGGGATACAGCTGACATGACACCCTGCTAAGCACATAAAGCTGGGGTAAGAAAGAGGCAGAGGACATTTGGCGCAATGTAACCCAAGTAACCATTACACTTGATAGAGCCCTGCTTTCCTGGAGATGGCCGAACACCTGTCTGCTGATGGGAAGTGGTGAATTAATTCCTTTTTTGTGCTTTGCTTGCACATATCACTTTTGCTTTACTTAGTATACTGTCTTTATCTCAACGTATGTGTTCTCACTTTTACTCCCCCATTTCACTGGAGGGAAGTGAGAGAGTTGCTGGGTACTGCTTAGTGATGGGGTTAAACCACAACATATTTTTACTGTGAACAGTCTCCTCAAGAGTCTAGTGGAAGCCATTTTGCCCAAGACATTAAAAGACAGGTCAAAAGACTTTTAGGATACCTTGTGGGCACAGGGGCCTAACCTACCTAAACTTTCCCCTTATCAGTTTCTGACTCATGGCTAGTGGATGATTGGAAACAAATACACATTAATGATCTGGTTTCACTTTATTCTTTTCTCCATCAAGAAAGCTAAAAATAGTAGGCCAGCTGCTGAACATCTCTGGGAGGCTGAAACTCACTGGAGAATCCCTGCTGATGTCAGAAAGTAGGAGAATAGAGATTAATGAGTTTTAAAAATCCCAAACAATAAATAGCATTGTCTTCAAAAGGAGTGGATTTGAACATTATATAATGTTGAAGATATTAGGGTCAGGCAAAGTCCACCTTGTACAATATACAACAGTGGCTAGAAGCAGATGCCCCAAGAAACATATAAGGAGAGGATGTGCATAATTCTTCCTCTGGGTATTCCTCTCAGTCTCCAGCCTTGTGGCTCAGCAACTGCTGAGCTAAATGCAATCTTTGTGTATACAGCAATCACTTGATGAAACTCAACCTCTCATTTTCCATAAGGCATTTATTACACTTTAACATTACAGGAAAAACAACAACTGAAAAAGATTTAAGGGGTTATATTTTGTAGCATTTTCCATGATTTATAGTGAATAACTTTTCCAGGACAAGTAGAAGACCCCTACCTTGCAAGCTACAGTTTTAAAAACATGTACTATAGGAGCCTGTTTCCAGGATCACCTATAATGTCATCTCGCTGAGCGGTCCAAAAGTTACAGGTTTAGAAGTGTGATCCACGGGGTTCCCAGTATCTTAACAACCTATTTACAGCCAGACAGACATTCAAGTATGATTTGATCTATGCTTTGGCAGGGGGGTTGGACTAGATGATCTCTAAAGGTCCCTTCCAACCCCTACCATTCTATGAATCTATGATTCTATGATTCTTTCAAAACCCAAGTAGATCAGCTGGCAGAAACCTTGAGTTGCAGAATTTGTTAAATATTTTTACTTCAGTACATCAATATTGCCCAATATGGAACTAATTTAATACAGAATTTCTTTTCTAGTTTTACTTCTGCTGATAAACTAAATTTCCAATGATTATACCTTCTGCATAATAATAAGAGAATACCCACAGGAATACTAAATAATATTCCCCTAAATCTCAAGGGGGAAAAAACTTATATATACTATCCCCAAAGGCCATAAATTCTCTCCATGGTCCTTATATTTTTAAGGGTGAAAATATGAAATTTTGAGGGGTTTTTTGGTTTTTTTTTGTTTGTTTGTTTGTTTGTTTGGTTTGGTTTGGGGTTTTTTTGTTTGTTTTTCTTTAAAATGCAACGCAGAAGTCAGGAAGCATTGGCATTTAAATTGCCACTGTAGCCAAACTACCTTAATATATGTATGCTTTATAGGAGTTGTCAGTTATATGATTACATACTATTTTTCCATTCTCTGTAGCTTCTGTCACTGGATTGTCTTTGTTCTTTACTTGCAGAGATCCTAGAAGATCAGCATTATCATCAAAATAAACGCATGCAGACACTTTCTCTAGCAGGAGTGAAGTAATTCACTGTCTGAATTGAAAAGTGTGATATCATCATTATCATATCTTTTAATTGCAATAGATTAGGTTTATCAGGGTACATAGAATGTTATACCATAGCTAAGGCAGGATTCCTTGCTGCAGGAAAGTGGCAAAGCAATAAAACCCAGAAACCTGTTGTCCCAGCTATTATTAAACGCTCTTATTACTAGATGTGTCTGAAAGGTCCATTCCAGCCCCTGACATCCATGCAACCCTTCTTCACACCACTCTAGATTTCACTCACCCAGTACTTTTTTTTTTCCCCTCTCCCCTCTCTACAGAGAAATTTAACAGATGCATTGCCTAAGATGTGTCCTGTAAGAATTCCCTACCCAAAGATGATGAGGACATGTTTTGTAGAAATTTAATTCAGTGTCAAATGTCTAACTAAATTTGAGAGCTAAATGGACAACATTTAGTATCTATAGCTCCTTAACATATTGCTTTGCTATCCATACATTGTCACTTAACACAGCAGTGTGATAACGACAATTCATGTTCAGGTCTGCCTAACTGAAAAGCATTCTTCAGCCACAATCCACTGACACATTGGACTGACAGCTGATCTTTGTAGATAGTGACGTTATTTCTCTATGTCTTGTCTTTGCCCTCCATGGAATACAGCCAGATATCCACAACTTTGCTCGTCTGCTCTGTATTACCATGTCTGAGACTTTCACAGTTTCTGAGCCAGTGCCCTGCAGCCATACCACCGCCCCTTTGTCCACAAGTCCTGTGGATCTCATGAAACTGTCCCCAGAAGAACTCCCCTTGTAAAGGCTTTACTCACAGCTCACATCCCACACCAGGAAAGACATGGCTTAATGGTGTGCCTAGCACTGTTAGTTTATTGGTTGGACTTGATGATGTTAAAGCTCTTTTCCAACTGAAACAATTCTGTGACTGAATAACAGTCTTTCCCCTCACACATGTTTTTTGCACTGTATGTAACTTTCTGAATGACAGGTCAAGCCAGATCAACTTGCAGCTACTGTTCCTGCTGATTTTGGTCAGCATTCAAAATCTATGTAGGTCTTTTCAAACTCAGAGACTACCTAGAAAGGTAGGAAGTCAGGTGAGCGTTATGAGCAGGTGAGCACCAGTGAGCATTATGTGACAGGACATGTTATGACAATTTAAAATGCACATCAAGGGGCTTCCTGTTCCTAGCTAGTTGTTTAAGAATGCATAAATTCCTTCTTTGAAGTGCAAAAAGTAAAGGACAGTGGCTTCACCTCAGTACATTGCTCTAATGCTACCTTCAGCAGTTAAAAACAGAGCCTGTGCCAAGAGAAATATTCAAGATCATGGCAAAGAGTACCATTGCCATTAACAAGGTTGTTGTGAGGCTCCAGTGTGAAAAACGGGTAACATTTCCCACACATTTTTGTCCCAAGAGGTGGAATGCAAAATCTGGAACGACAGAGAGGTTTTACCACATATGTGTTTTATGCAAGAACTAAGAGCTTTCTCTGCCTTGAAAAATAGGAAAAAGCTCAGTACAGGTAGGATTGCTAGCTACATACCCACAGTAAATATCAAGGAGAAAAGAAGCAGCATTTAAAATGAAGGACAATGTTGCACAAGGACAAATAAGTATAAATTCACTATGAATAAATTTGATTTGGGAATTAGAAAAGGTTTCTAACCATCAGAGGAGTGATATTTGGGAACTGCTTTCCAACAAGGAGAGTGAGAGCAAACGACCTAATTAGTTTAAAGATGAGGCTCGATAAACTTATGAAAGGGATTATGTGGTGTGGTTGACTGTAATAGTAAGGAACAGATTCTGATGAGCCAGGATTTACCCCCAAGTCTTGTGTTCCAGGCCTCATCCTGTCAGTGTAATTTCTCAGCTGCTGTGCAGTGATTTAGCTGGCATCACAAACACTATACTAAAAAAAAGATTGTCTTATCTTTTCCAAAAAGCATTAGGTTTCCTACTTCATTGAAATTAAGGTAAGGGGAAGAAGGGAAACATGATTTCAATTGGAAACTTTGGCAAAGTATTCCATTATTTTGAGAAATAATCATATAAACAGAAAATCATTTTAATGTTTAATAAAAAACAGTCTATATATTTGTAATTTTTGTTACAAGAGATAGCATCTAGAGATAAGCATATTAGTCATGCAAAGCATATTTTCTCTTCAACTCTACAAACTGAGCACAGCACTCTCGGCTGCATAGGTGTAGTAGTTGAATCACAGAACTGTCAATTCACACCAATTACTATGAAATGGAGTTTAGGAGGTTAGCTCAAACCAGCTACCAAAACGCAAGGCATATGTAAACTATTCAACAATTTTTGCCCAATCCATTCCTAAAAGCCTTCAGAAATTTAAAAAAAAACAAGAAAAAACACCCACAAAACTGTATTTTAGCACCATAATGTGATATACATTGCCTCAGTCTGAATCTTACTGAGCCTTATTGACTGTTAAAGTGGCAAGTGGTCGAATTTTAGAATATAACCTTTCCTCTTCTTTGCATTAAAAAAAAAAGTATGTTGTACTTCTGCAAAGTTAAACCTGTCTCAGGATTACCCCAACAGTAGTCTTTATATTAGCCCTTATTTTTCCTTCAGACAACTGATAAGGTTCCCAGGAAAGATCAGTCTTGATATACAAAGCAGTCTCACACTGAAAGGGAAATTATTTTCTGATAAGAATACAGAGCAAGTACTTCTGGACTCCTGAAAGGTCTTAAGAGTGTCTTAGATTCACCAAACAATTCACAGGGGGAGTTTACCTGACCAGTCCAACACTTAAATGCATCCTGAATTAGATCATTGCAATTGTGGCTATTAAAGCCATAGGGACAGACGTCCCTCTTTCTGTCATTACCAGAAGGAAAGCAAGCTGCAGTCTGGATACGGTCCAGGGTGTCAGTTCTCATCTCAGACTTCATTGAACATAGCTATCTGCTATACAGAAACACAATAGCTGGTGAGTATAGTGTATTAAACTTCCTAAAGCATAGGAATATGCCACATTGTAGGAATCTTGAGCAATTTTGATTCCTCTCTGAAGCAGTGCTACAGAAAAGGGAGAAATTCTTACCCCGTTCCACAGATGTTGAAAGTTTTTAAAAAAGCAGAAAAAAACCCAACTCCCTTTCCTATCTATACATATAGAGTACTTAGTAGGTCATGGCTGTTTATCCTAGATACCAAGTTAAAACCAGTATTTTGCCTCTTTCAGCTTTTCCCAACTTGTCCATAGTGTATTTTACCCTCTCTCAACTTAGTCCATAAAGAGATTTGGGATCTGTTCTGGAATGGAAGATGTTCTAAAGCTACAAGCTGTTATAGCAACCAGCCTGCCTACTGCTCTCCTGGGCACCTGCATTATGCAGAGCTTGGTGTTCTCACTCTTTGCTTCAGGATTTGGTGCGACAGTTCTGAAACACAGCAGACTAGAGATAGGATATTTAAAAGAGATAAAAATCTTTAAGAATAACTTCAAAGTCTTAACTGTTCCAAAGTTACTGGGAAGAGCAGTTTTGAGACTGAGATACAGATGTGTTGGAGAGAAGCACAGATAGTAGGAAGGATGTAAAGTAGCCAGAATTATCTAGTGGAAGACGCTAATGTCTTATCACCTGTCTCCCTTGCTTTGGGTTTACACACTAAGAGGTTCCTCTGTACAACCTTCCTCCAGTTCATATGCAGGATGCATGCCCTCATTCAGCATATCAAATTCTCTCTGATTTTGGCCAGTGGTATAGAGATGATACTTCCAAATACCTAGAAGTTTCTTCAACATCTACATGCCTTCATCAAGGGCAAACAGCTCCTTCTTTCCATCTCATGTCAATGTTAAAGTCTTTCCTTAGCTTCCTCTTGCTGTTTCCACACAATATAACTGAGATTTACATTAAATATGATCCTGCTCTGAAATCACACCCCCTCCACTCTTGCAAGAACAGAATAACATATACTCTGAAGCACACACACATTGAAGATGCTTAAATGTATGTGTAATGGTTTGTCATTCTGTATCTTTAGGAGATGAACAATGAATGTTAGAATCTTCTTTAAATTCTAACTCATTTAGGAATCACTTTCTCAAATCACTCTGGAAACTTCACTCAATCTTTTATTCCTTTACTTATAACCTCTTAAAAGCTGCCAAATTGCATCTCTAAAGCCTGGACTTTATTCCACCAATTTTGTGAACACAGGACGTTTGTGAGTCAATTTCCTTAGGCATGCAAGGGTCAAAGAATAAAAATATATGCTAACTTAGACAATTTCAGAGAAGGGAATAGGGAAAAAGTGGCTACAAGGTACAAAACAAAAACATTGACATTATTTCTGAATGAAAAGTTCCAAATTTGAAGCCTATAAGAAGCTTTATTCTGAATCAAATGAATGATGAATCTTTTTGTCCAAGGCAGGAAGACCAAAGAACCCTACTAAACAAAGCTTCATTTTACTGTATTGTTTGTCTGTTTCAGTAACCTACTTCTGCATCTGTAAGTCCACAATTGTGAGACAAAGAATTTCACCTAAGAGTTTGATTGTGCTGAAATCATGGTGTCAAGTTTACTGCAGCTGAAGGATCATTCCAAGAGAGCCCTAGAAAAGGAGTAAGTGAAGTTCAACTCATCCTCAATTTTATGATTTCATGCCAATGACACAAACCATCAAGGCTGTAAAAATACTAATGTCTCAGCAGGGATATTCTATGTAGTTCAATGCTGTTTCCATGAAAGGAGTTATTGTAGTTAAGTTCAGGCCTTTTGACAAACTCTCCATGAAGGTAAAGATCCTCTGTCACAAACTGTGGCTTTGCCTTTACAATGCCTAGGTCAGAAAAAGGTGAACGTTCAATTCCTTTCTTGTTCACTCTCTACTTTTCCATGTTCTTGCTTGGGGCTTTGACTCCTAATGTCCACTGATAGATTTACTTTAGGACAGGTTGCTTACAGATCCCATCTGCTTTGCAGCAGCAGATGTCAGGCACTTTCAGGAAGGATTTGGCAGGATCTTCTCCACTGCTTACTATTGATCAACCACCATGGCAGCAAGAAACATTAAATAACAGAGAGAGGACAGATATAGCAGACTGGTCCTCTCCATGACACAGGTAAATATGCACTTTGAGCACAAAGTCTTTATTCCCTCTCTTCTCCCTTTGTCCCTCAGATCAAGCACACTATGAGCTTACATGTGCCTTGTATTGATGGTCAGTAGATTGAGACTCGAGCATAGGCTTAAGTCCAGATTCCTTACAGTGCAAAGGTACCCTGAGGCATTTGAGGAAAAGCTACAACAACACAAATCATCTTGCTTCCAGAACAGTAGATCTGGATGGGGAGCACTTGGCCTTGCTACAAAGTGTGGAGAATGAGAACAAAACTAGGCTCTGGGTCTGCCCAAAGTTTGGCTCTAGTCCTCTGTGGCTTTATTCCTGCTGCAGCTACAAATGTGTGAGTCTACAATTTAGTAATAATATACTTCTTGACTGACCTTTCCTGGCAAGTTAATGACAGGAGAGAATAATAAGGACATGCTTTTTAATCTAATGTCAGTCAATAATAGTATACAACTAATAGACTTAGACATCATACATTCAATAATTGTTTTTACTTAAAGCCCTCGCAGTTTGCCCATTGAGACACAGCATGTCAGCAGCAGTCACTGCCTATTGATAAGCATCAGTAAGACATTTATTCATACTTTTCTGGCTAGTTTGCCTTCTCCCAGAGCATCCATCATGTGAGTATCTAAGCACTGAGATATACAGCCATTTATATACACATACATTTTGGATCAGCTGTCACAGAAGCAGGGATCATTATATGTTTCTCAATAGAAAGCTAGGTCCCCTACAAGTACACACATTTATTTCACTTCATTCCAGGAGAAGCTTATTTATACCTTTTAATATCTAGAAATCTCAACTAGAATCAGTACTTTCTTGATGTTAAGAGGCATATGCACCCCTAGCACCACGTTCAGGTGAACACAAAGCTTTTTCCTACATCTATGTGCATCCCAATCAACTTTCAGAAAACTAAATAAAATACTAAAGAAAGGTGCAGCGAAGAATCTGCACCTGGGACTATAGAAGGATTGAGTCAAGCAGGATATTACCTCAGACCCTGGCCAAACTGTTGAGAGAGCACTGCACTGGGTCCTGTAATGCTACAAGAGAAACAGGATTCTTCACCCAAAGTCACTCATCAGGGAACAGCACCCAGACTTTCTATCACTCAGCATTGATCTACAGCACCCTTCAGCTACTATTGCCGCTCAAGAATCGATCTTTTTGGATAACAAAGAGATTACCAAAAGTTCAGTTAGAACTGAGGTATCTAGAATGACAACTTTTTTTTTTTTTTCATATGAACGTTATTCCTATTTTTCTTTCTTTTGGTAAGGGGCAAGAGAGGCACATTAACAGTTAGTTATTTAGATAGTAGCTGCCCCAGGGTTAAATTGCTAAAAACACCCTTCTGGCTTGTTATCCTTATTTTGTTGGAAGGAATAAGCTCATTTCATTTTACACAGGAAAGATGAATGACCCAGTCCACTGGCAAGGTCTAAATTGCAGCCCTTTGCATGTTCAAGTCTTCCACCACTTACTCTTGTCACAAACAGCACCCTGCAACTCATTTAGTTTCATTTACAGCAGATTAATTTCTCTCTGACCTTTGGCTCTGCTGTCAAACAGGCCTGAGACAGACAAGAGCTGAGGCACAGCAAGTGCATTTGATGATGTCAATCACTGGACCTCAGGGATATTCTTCACTTCTCATGTGCCAGAACACCACCAACAAAACCTGCTTCTGTCTGGTTCTGGATGCCAGTGCCCACATCAGCTGTGTTGTTATTAAGCAAGTCCTATACACTCACAATTGCCCATAAAGTGAGGTGTAAGGTAAATATTTTACTTATCTTAAACTGCTTTTAAAATCTTACTTTACTCCTCCTCTGACAATTAGATTTATTTTTGTTAGGTTAATTTTAAGAAAAATTCCTTAACATAAGGGCTATATTGCTCAAGTTGCTACTCTGACAGTTTTACTTCTTTATTGCTGTTTGAAACCCATTACCCCATGATGCCATGCAGCATCATCACTTTTCTTTCGAAATTCCATCTCTAAGAAAAAAAGCAAGCTATAGTCACTCTACAAAGCAAAAAGAGCAGCTAAATTCAACTACTGCTTGTTTTATTCTCTGACTAAAAGGTATCTTGCATTCTCCTCTGTCAGGAGTAAATGCAACTGAATTCCCATCCAGAACTGAGATTTTGTCCCAAACAGAGGGAAGAATTTTCATTCCAAGGCACAGGAATCATCTTTGGTTAGAAGCTAGGACCTTCTTTTGTCTGTCTTTCTTCCAAAAGAAGAAGGAGGTAGAGATATCGGGAGCAGTGAGCTGGGCCCGGGAAGAAAGGAGGGATGGCGGAGGGAGATCTTAAAGTGCTGGTTGTAATTTTCTCATCATCCTACTCCCTTTTTGCTTTTATTCCGTTCTGTTTCTTGTAGAATAAACTTTCCTACTTTCCTCTCTAAGTCGAGTACTGGAATTTGTTTTGCCCGGCACTGTAATTGGCAGTGAGCTCTCCCTGTCCTTGTCTTAATCCACAACAACCTCGCTTATCTTTTTTACTCCCATTTCACTGGGGCCTCCACCATTCTAACGAGGGTGGGGGTGAATGGGGGCACCGAGCGAGGGACTGTCGTGGTGCTGCTGTGCTAGGTGGGCCAAACCACGACAAAAGGCCTGGTGGAGTTTGTCCATAGTACTTTGTTCTCAGTTAAGCAATGCTCAAGAGCATGATAGGAGTTGGATCACCACTGCTTCCAGGGCACCACCTGGCAGAACCACAGGACTTCTCATGTCACCGAGCCTCAGTGCTAGTCTCTTCCCACAACACTACACAAGATCTTCAGCTTTCTTTCTCTCCTGGATTATTTTTTATGGAGACTTCAAGGTTTAATATAGCAAGTTAGATATCTCCATTAAAGAGAACACACTGTAGAATCAGAAGCATCTTTTCAGTCTCCGCTCAGGAAGACCTTCTGCAGAGCTGGCATTCACTTCTGAAAAATTATTTTCTAGAACACACCCAGACCCTATTCCTGTAGCCATATGCTAAAAATCCATGCTTCACAGTCTGAAAGACCCAAAATGATTTGAAGGTCTGTCATTTTTCCTTCCTCACAACTGTAAAAATTCTTAAAATAAGTTCCCCATTATCAAAAGAACTTAGATTTTTGAAAAGCAAGCAATAGAGGGAAATTTGCAGAACTGAGTCATTTCTGCCAATGTGTTTCTTGAAAATAATGATCTCCCTTCTCTAGCAGATATCAGCAACTCCACTTCCTCTTTCAGGAAAAAAAAGTATGGATAATTCTCACCTTCATTTTCAACTATTGCTTGTTATACTTGGAATTAAACACAAACCTGCAGCAACAAGAAGAGTTTCTGCCACTAAACTATTATAATAAGCATTTCCACATCACATTGAGCAACATCTGACCAGTCTTTCCTTTCCATTTATGCATTTTAGAAGTAATTTTGTTAGAAGTAGCTAATGGTAGGCCCATTATTTTAGATGGTACATTACTACATAAAATGATAAATTAAAACATTTAAAGAAATCTCAACAAAAACACACCTTCAAACTCTTCTCTGTATTTTGTTGTATGCAGAACATCCAATTACATTGAGGTTCAGGAAACATTACTAGCTTTCATTGCAGATTATTTCTTTGGATTAAAAGAAACCTTCCCAGAGATGGAATCCAGTTATTTCACACACCGTCAACAGTTTTCTAACTTCCTATGTCAGGTTTCTATGTGTATCAGGCAAGATTTAAGTGATTTAATCTCCTTAGACAAAAGATCCTGCAAAAATCTACATGATTAGCAGTATTGTGTAATGCTGTATGCCTGTGAATTTGTAGATATGACACTCCAAACATATGAATTTGCCACAGAAATGCAGATATGCAACATTGTTCAAAAACATTAACTTTTTTTTGCATTTACATAGTGCTTTTTTAGTATAAAATTTTGAAAAGTTCTCCAAAGCTAAAAGAAGCCTCGAAGCATAAATATAATGAGTAGAAAAGGGAGACCGAAGACTCGTGTTCAGTACTAAATGCTAGGTCGTACTCAATCATCCCATGAGTAGTTATGTCTAGACTTGTCCACCAGCCATCTCCTAGTTTAGATCAGGAGGTTTTGTTTCTCAAGTATATGTCTCAGAATGAGAATGGAGAAGAAAGTGCTTAAGGAGTTCACTAAGTACCTCACCGGCTCATGCTTTTCTGACCAATATAAGTATCTTTTTCCTTCTTCCATGTAGGAAGCAGAAATTAAAAAGCACTTCTTTTTCACAGCCATGAGGAAGAGAAAATAAGAAGTTGATCTGACATACTGATGTGTGTCTCCTCTCCATACTTCCCTTGCACAGAGCTTCCAAATGCAGCAGATGCACAAGTGTCATGATGCAACATGGGGATTTGCTCTGACAAAGCTGTTTTATTTTTATGGATTAATACACTGGAGGGTGAAAGTTTGCCTACACCATCATCACACATGTCTACCTCTTACTGTTATCTTGGGGCTTCTCTGCAGCTCATTTTATAAAAGTATCTCAATTTTTTTCCTGCCTGACTTTGGGCTTCCTCTTGGTAGCTACTTTCCAGATATAGCCATTCCCACATGTTGTGGAGCCTAGAGGACAATTATAGGAGCAGAACTAGAGAAGGGAAAGATTTAAGTTCCAGTGGCTTGATAGTAGAGAGTTCAGCATTTCTCAATTTGATTGCCTGGAAGATTGTCCCTCTTCTCTGCTCAGCTCCAGATGAAAAAACATGCTACAGAATTTATGCATATCAAAGATATAAAAACTGATTATCACACTTTAGAGATGACATCTCTACAGCAAGAAGATATATTATACTCTACACATAAGAACTGGAGTGTTATGGGGAATCTGGTAACCTGCAAACAAAATTGCAGTCTCTCAGTTCCCTCCTCACTCCCCCAAAATTCCACCACATGTGTAGAAAGTGTCCTGGTTTCTACATTAGTGTTGCATGATTTACCTCTAACCTCTGAGGCAGCTACAGGGACTGGACTTCTTGAGCCTCATATGGGGCATTTGTAGAGGAGAAGATAAGGCTGACTCTTTTGCTTCTCCAGTGTAAACCTGGAACCTCTGTGCAGTCTACCAAAACTGATGCCTGAAGCCTGTGCACTCACCACTGCTACTGGTATCCTCTGAGCCATTACATGTCCAGGGAACAGCTGAGCCCCACTGCATTCCCTCAGCAGCTCAGAAGATAGCATGTCAAGTCTTAATCAGTGGTATCCCATCTAGCACCTACTTCTAACTTATTTTCAAAGGACAGATCTTGGTTTCCAAACTGTGGCAGGTTCTGTAATCATGTACATTTAGATATGAAAGAGGAATCAAGAGCAATTCTAAGGGTATATGGACCTGGTCTTCTGCCAAAGTGCTTTATTCTATAATGAACTCTTCCTTTTAAGCCACTTTGCAGACACTTTGGTCTGAACCCAATATCAATAATATAGGTTAAATTCACATGCTTAAGAATATTTAACCCTGGGGCCTCTTCTTGGACTGTTAAACACCAGACAGTTCATGAATCCAGGGTACTGGGGTAGGAGGTTAAAGTTGGGAAGGCAGTCCATGGATGGGCAACTCAAAAGAGAATGGAAAACCTTGACCTATGTTGTATGAGTGCTGCATTGCAAATGGTAAATTGGATCTCTTTCAGTCTGTTTGTATTCACATTTAGATAGTCAATAATTCATCACTTATAGTAGGAATGTTAAATGCGGAAAGCAGCAGAATGTAAATTGAAATGGATGATCCTTTTTGGCATGATCCATTAACAACAAAATATTAAAGGTGAATGGGAAATGAGAAGAGACTTCATAGGCGAGTGCATAGGCCTTTTGCCTCTGAGGAAAAGTTTGTACTCAAAGCTTCGTTAGGTTACAATCATAAGTGGGTCATACTGGTCTAACAGACATTTGTCCATATCACAAAATCAGTGACAGTCTGCAAGTACAATCCAGAGTTTCAGAAAAAGCTGAGGTTATGAGAGGACCTTATTCAGTTTTGTGCACTCCCCAAACTGTGTGTGGTACATGCTGCTTTGTTTGTTTACTCCTGCCTCCCATCTACAAGGGAATAGCACTATGGAGCTGCACAGGAGTTACTGGAAAGATTAGCAAGTTAAAACAAATGTTTGGTAATTGTCACTATGTGGGAAGAGAGAGAATATTTCAAGTGGAAATGACACTGTATCTAAAATTCTGTTATTACTGTGTATGAAAACTGGGATGTGGCAGCTGAGCTGGAGAGTAAAGGAGAGACATCGGAGATTA
This sequence comes from Urocolius indicus, assembly GCA_013401255.1. Classification (NCBI taxonomy): domain Eukaryota; kingdom Metazoa; phylum Chordata; class Aves; order Coliiformes; family Coliidae; genus Urocolius; species Urocolius indicus. The sequence goes on along the minus strand of WBNH01003673.1, from coordinate 24,675 downwards.
CATTTTCAGTGTTTTTATTTAAAATCCAAACAGAAAATATGAAAACTTTAACAGAAAAGTACAATGTCAGAGGCAAAGCAGCTTAACAAGTACTTCCTGATGATGTGGGATGACAATCTTCAAAACATTAAAACAAATCAAAAGATCAACTGTCCACTTTTAACCAGAATATCGAAAGACTAAATGACCAGCTCTAAAAGTCGACATTAAAACTTTTCAGTGCTTAAGTTTAACCTATTCAGACTGAACACTGACATCACTACAGATGTTCCCTGCAGGGCCAGACGTTTGGTACTAGAAAAATGTTTTCAATTGTTTGTTGAGATATTAGAGTTCTAAAGAAGCAGAAAATATTATCAGAATGAGGCCTGAGGGGGCTTTTTGGGGTTTGGACATACTCCTCTGGAACTCTACTCATTTACTGTAACTTCAAGACATCTTATTTACTCCAGGATTTTGCTTGGTGTTCATAGTTTGGGTACTTCTCACCCCACCACCACTTTTGCTTCTGAAATCTGTGAACTGTAGCCATTTCTTTCTAGGCAATGCTCCAGAACATAGCATTTCTACTGGGAAATGCTGACTGCAAACAAACATAGCATCTACTTAGCAACAGAAAGAAAAAGAAAGAGAAGTGGGGTTTCTTTTAGTTTTTGTAAAAGACACAATAATCTCTCGCCTGAAGAGTAGTATAAGTGCTTCTCATAAAACATCATAAAACAATACAGTCCTGTAAAACCAAACAACATGTCAAAGCTCTATTTATTCCTTTCATTAACCTGATCTAATCCCAAGAAGTTTCTAATGGAACATATATTGAATTGATGAGTCTTCCTCTAGTCCCTTGACTTACCCAAAAGAGAAGGAACAAATATAAATATATCTACACTTTACACTCAGTCTTAATTTGTTCAAAGCTTGGAAGAGCTTAAAAACCCACCAGTGCCTCATGGAAAACTGACAAATATTCTATTTAGAGAGATTTTGGCTGCTTATGCCCTTGTTTTTCCTGTGCTGTTCCCTCCCCCCGCAGCAAGGGCTCATTCACATTGAGGACACAAGAGTTTTATTGACGTTTGCTGAGGAATAACTCTGCCACCCAGAACAAACCACCCGCTGGCTAGCAGAGAATTTTTCCACACAGCCTTCAACTGTGGTATGAGTAGTCAGGTAAACTTTATCACCACCTACCACTAAAAACTCCACCAAAAACAAAAACAACTTTCCTGGCTTTTTTCCTAAGAGAAAAACAATTACCAGATTTCATTTAACATGTTTTTTCTGACTGCTATTATGCTCACCACAGGTTTTCCACTGTTTAGTTTCACCTCACTTCTTTAGGAACCCCAACTCAGATCCAGTAACTGAAATTTTTCTGAGGGCTTGTTGCATAGGTTTGACGTAAGGAAGCCATGATGTGATCATTGGAAGAGAAGGATCCACTGAAAGAAGAACAGCCCCCCAAAAATTTAAGAAAAGACCTTTGTTATGCTAATGTCTGTTGGAAAAGAAATAGATGTATTTGACCTAGCTCAGCCTGGGAAGAACAGGCAAACATGCTGCACTTCATAGCTTTATCTCTACCGGAAACCAAAAGTTAGAAAGGATGTTGCTCTTTGGAAGGCAGGAGGAGTATATAAGCAGATGGTGTTTGAGCATTTAACCACCGAAATCCAAGCATGACTTGGCAATGAATGTACTGGAGGCCCTGTTTACCCTAGAACTTTGGACAATGCAGCTGCTACTCCAGTTTTGGTACACCATTTTGACAGAAATCTGCAAGCCTAGGTATGTTTGGAGAGAGGCAGAGATCCCTACCTTAGATAGGAAAGATGGACTGTCTACAAATTCATCTGTGCACTGTACACAAGCTTTCCAGATACTCTCCATTGCTGGTCTTCACACAATCCTAATCATAATAGCTGATGGGCTCATCAGCATGCAAATAAAACTAAATATTTGGCCCATAAAAGCTCTGTCAGCTGGTACTTGAGGGACTGTCTTCTCAGCAACCGTGAATGTAGAAGCATTTTAACTGCTCACCTGTGAACTTCATCCTACCCACACCCTTATCACTCATTTCTTCTCCACTATCTGCCCAGGACTGAGAAGACAATCTTCAACAGAAGCTTGTCTTTATTTCTGTCCATTGTTAAAATAACCATGGGTGTTTGGAGATGCTACTTACACATATCTAAAGATGGGAAGTGAGCAAGATGGTCCATATAGGAGAAAAAATCATGCAAATAACCAGTAACCACACATTGTTAGGCAAGAACATTAACCTCCAAATGAATTGCCAGTGGTTTAGTCTAAGCCTATTTCAGCAAACATCCTCCTTGTTCATAAAAGTTAATAGGAACCTTACAGAACTGTAGTTCTCTACTGAAAAGCCTACACTCTGACCTCCAAAATCAGATCAGAAATATCATCTATTTCTTAAGCAGACAATCAAGTATAAACAAGTACAAAACCAAATCCAAATTGCCTTAACGTCACAATGCCTGCAGTGCAATAGTGAGGTGATCCCTTGCCTGCCATTACCTTCCCCAATAATTCTTTTATATGGAGTGTGAAATAATTAGGAACAGCAAAAATAATTTAGGAAACAAGAAGAAACTAATTGTATAAGCTTGTTTAGGGAAAACACAAAGGACAAAAGCAAACCTGGTAGAGATGCTGACAGATACAGTACCGGTATATTAAAGCCCACACATGTATTAATAATAAGCTAACTAATGGTCCCTTGCACAATACACAGTGAATTTACTACACAGCAGCCTGCTGCTGTGGTGCACTGTGGCTCCACACCACAGAGAACATCATGGTTTGTGAAGCAGGAGAGTTTAATATTGTGTCCAGTCCAATGACTTTACACTGTGTTTAGGGAGAGACCAAGGTTTCATTCAGAGTGCAGCTCTGGGAACTCAAAAATCTCCAAGCCAGCAATGCTGTTTATTATATCCTCCAGATCCAGGCAAGTCACAACCTACCTCAGTGCCCATCTCCCCAAAGTTAGGGCCACATACCTATAAGTGACATTACTCTGCTGCAGTTCTACTCATGCCTGTAATGTTGTGGCTCAACCTTCATGGGTTTAACCCGTCTTACCCCTTCAAAATGCAAGCCTTCTCAACTGAGCTAAAGGATGCTCTCCATCAGAATTACAAGTCAATGGAAACATTTGTTCATACCTAAGGTATTTTTTTTTTCCTTGGAGTATTCTGGTAAGGATGCTTAGCTTTCTAAATAGTGTTTGCTGGAATGTTCACCAAAGATCACACAAGATGTTGAGAATGTGGGAAAGTGAAACTATAGCTACTGCAACTATGTCCTACCTTGGCAGCTCAAAGATCTTCAAAAACCAGGGAGAAAGTGAAAAGCCTGCCGTCAGACAGTTGTCCCTGACTGCTAATCATGAAGCCTGCTTGGCTGGACCAGAAAACCCTGGCCTCTGGCAACACAAGCTCTCTTGACAGCAGGTCATCTGTAGGCCAGATCACATTTTTACTTTAAGACAGACATTTGCACTCTCTTTAACATTGTTTTGTACCATGCCTATTTGTGGCCAGAACAAAAGTATGCAAGATGTGAACAGGAGTCTACACTGGTCACAATCATTCTGGAAGCTGCCACGTTGCAAGGTACATATTCCACTATGAGAAGTCTCTGTTTTAGAGAGGTGAACTGCAACTAATTAAAAGAGGAAATTGTACCACACACAACCATACAATCCTATAAAATGGTTTCAAACTCATGCTAAAAAAGACAGAAAATGGGGAACTAGTCTCCAAAAAAAATCAACTTAAGCAGCCTTCTTTTCAGTGGTCCAATCATATGAATTTTAAATTCAATCAACACTTACAATAATAATCAAATAATAAAAAAAGTTGCTGATTGTCTATACAGTCTAGCATAGACCAGCTTACAGACTTGTTTTCTCCAGCAACTTCACTGGATGAGCTTATACTGTATCCTGAGCTTTAGCTGTTAAGAAACTTCTCTGTTCTTTGAGTCACTATCTCAATGAAACTAGCCAAATACATGTGATCCTCCAGAATTACCTTTCCTGAGCATAAGCTTCCTGACTCAACACATTAGTTTAGATACAAGGCACTAATATACTTGGAAAGCCCCTTCCAATTACTCTGAGTGAAAGGCATTCACCCAGACATGGGTCTCAAACTCAGTCAAGTTTCCAGCTATCATGGTTTTGGGCCCAGCCAGGCATGAGGTGTGTGCAGCCACTTGCTTACTCTCTCCATCTACCACCCATGGTGGTATAGGGAAGCAAAAAGGTACTGAGGCCCTTACGGAGATCCTTAAGGACAGGGAGAGTTCATTCCGCCAGTTATTATCCCAGGCAAAAAGACATCACAGAATCACAGAATCTTAAGGGCTGGAAGGGACCTCAAAAAATCATCTAGTCCAACCCCCTTGACAGAGCAGGACCACCTACAGTAGCTCACATAGGAACTCGGCCAGGTGGGTTTTGAATGTCTCCAGAGAAGGAGATTCTGTAACCCATCTGGGCAGCCCATTCCAGTGCTCCCTCACCTGAACAGGGAAGTTTTTCCTTATGTTTCTTTGGAACTTCTTATGTTGCAGCTTGTACCCATTGACCCATGTCCTATCATTGGACATCATTCAGAACAACCTGACTCCAATTCTCCTGACATCTTTATATATTTGCAAATATTAATGAGGTCACCTGTCAATCTCCTCATTTCCAAGCTGAAGAGCCCCAGCTCCCTCAGCCTTTCATCATAAAGTGTATGCTCCATTCCCTTTGTTATCTTTGTAGTCTTGTGCTGAACTCTCTCCAACAGCTCCCTGTCCTTGAACTGAGAGATCCAGAACTGGACACAAGGTTCTAGATGTGGTCTTTTGAGGGCAGAGTAGAGGTGGAGGGGAACCTCCCTCAACTTACTTTCTCAATCTACCCTTTTTTATATTGTATCATATTTTTTTTCTATTGTATCTAGCAACAGGACAAGGGGTAATGGGATGAAGCTGAAACACAAAAAGTTACATTTAAACATCAGAAAAAGCTGTTTCACTGTGAGGGTGATGGAGCACTGGAGCACGCTGCCCAAGGAGAGTGTGAAGTCTCCTTCCTTGGAAGTCTTCAAGACCTGCCTGGACAAGTTCCTGTGTGATCTGATCTAATTTGACCTGCTTCTGGAGGGGGGTTGGACTAGATAATATATAAAGAACCGTTCCAATCCTTAACATTCTATGATTCTATGATACTGCCCACACCCCTTCTAATACACACCAGATGCCATTTGCCTTCTTGGCCACGAGGGCACATTGCTGGCTCATGGGGCAAATTGCTGGGAGCAATGGGAGCCATTGGTGACAGACTGATTACAGTTCTCACTCCCTGCCCTTCTGAGGTAGGTACCAGCATTTAGAGCTTGAGTCTGGGAATAGGGGAAGGATGAGGGAGAAGATGGTCTTAATGGTGGGTCTTCATCATCTGACTACTCAAGTTGGAGAAGAAAAAAAATTAATTTAATCTGCCAACAGCCAAGAGCAGAACAAAAAGAAAGTTAAACAGAATATGATCATAAAAAATTCTGACCTACCATTAAGACCACCTTCCCCCTCTCTATTCCCAGGCTCAGATACCCAATCCTGCTATCTACCTCAGCAAGGTAGGAACAGGAATTGCACCAATGGTTCCCACTGCTCCTTCCTCTTCAGGAAGACTCCTCACATTCTTCTCCTGCTTCAGTATGTCCCTCACATTCCAGACACCCCTGCCTAGACTTCTCAGCTGTAAGCTCATCCTGAGTGCTGGAGCTCCTCATAACTCCTATGTGGATCTCCCCTGTCTGGCCCTTGGCCCAGTCCTGCTCCATTGCCACCTCCCCACACAGTCCCAGCCCCTTTGAGAGCTGTTGCTCTTCTTCTGTGGGGTCTTTCTGGAGCTGTGGGCAGGTTTCAACACTGTCATTGACTTCTGTGGGTGCAGGGGACACCCACCATTTCACCTGGCCTGCAGGGAGGGTTTCTGGTCCGGCACACCTCCTCTCTTCCTTCCCTGGCTGTGGAATCTATGTGATCGCCACCCTCTTGTCCCACTCCTTCCACCTCCTCCTCTCACTGCAACTTTCCCTTCTAAATAATCATATCAGAGGCATCAGATTGGCCCAACTCAGGCCAGAGTTAAGTCCAACACAGAGCCAGGAGAAGAGTCAAGAACTCCTTACAGTGGCCAGCACTTAGCTCTCTCCCCCTGTCAGCAAAACAACCTGCTGCACACAAATCCAACACACCTACTCAAAACCCACCCACCTCAGGACATTACTATATCTTTCTCCAGCATCACTGCTGTTTGTACCCACCTACTGCATATCACCCCAGCAGAGGCTGAATGTCAGTGCTAAGGCTAAAGGTTTGCTCTGTGTGTATGCAGAGTTTTGTAAAGCACTTCAGGATCAAAGGTGTCAGTGAAATGCAAGGGTATGAAGGATACAAAAGCCCAGTTTCATCACAGCCAGCTTGTCAACTAATTACAGTTGTGGGCTTTACTGAGAAGCTCTGAAAGGCATCAAGTGTAAAACCTCATGGCACTCTCTAACACTGACAATACTGTATCTGGGAGTGCTGCCATTTTTTATGCTTTCAGGACTGGCTTTGAACTGGACATGAACTTGTATAGCTATGTGCCTGATGCACAAGTCAAGTGCACCAGTGCAGTGATCCACCACACTTTCCATCACTTCACACTTAACTGCATACCAAGCCTTCATAAATTATACTTGCTGCTTTCCAGTCTGCCTCTGACAAGAGCACAGTCGACCCCGGTGTCACTTGTGCCAACAGCACAGAGTGCAGGCAGCAGCTTGGATTCAGGACTGCTTGGAAGAGCTTTTCTTTCTGAAGAAGTAAAATTGCCTTCTGAAGGAGTCAAACTCACTGCGTTCTGCCTTGCCTTCTCTGAAAAGCTGCAAGCAATCTGCAGCATGAGTGGACTGACAGTGTAGACCTCGACAATATAATTATTTGTCTGGGGTTACTCAAAAAAAGTCCAGGACAAAACCAGAAGTAGAAATAGGTCACATGAATATCAGTGCATCATCTTAGACTAAAACATCAGCCTTTTCTTGAGAAGGGACGGTATTTCAGCATCTGTTCTTTGTTTGATCCTTCCTGGTCTGACACACATAGATAACACCTCAAGCAGGTGACTGCATGAGTTAAGGAAAGGAAACACAGAGTCACATATTGTGATTTTGTGTTTCTAATTTCTTGTTCTAAGTGGTCTAGCAACACATCTCCATGTCTTTGCATTGTATATAAGAAACATCAGAGGCTGAGGTGTTTTATTCCTCCTGTTCTTCCTCAAAATTGCTTTAAAAGACTGCTCTGACTTTTCGTGGACAGTTTACAATAGGAATTAAATGACATGGTCACCTGTAAGAGCAGGAGAGCAGACTCAGTGACCTAGGGGGTCCTTTCAAGGCCTGTGTCAGCCTATGACTTACATCAATAAAAATTATTTCGTACCAGATTTTGTATGTAGGCAGGAGAGCAAACAAAAAATTAATGAGAACAAGAAGCTCTGAAAAGCTGGAGGGGGGAGAGTAAAAGAGAACGACAAAGCACATGTGTGATGCTTGGTGTGGGTAAAGCAAGCAATCAACTTGGACTAAAATATGTCTTTCAAAGCTGTTCATTTCTACCCCTACTCCTACGTACCTGAAGGGAATAGAATTTAAGTGTCCCAGCTCTGGCTTTCTATGTGATTTGACAAATTATTTTCTGTGCTGCCACCACAGTCACCCAAAATAGGTAAAATATTTCATTTTCGAAAGGAAAACATTTACATGAGGACTCGACCTTTAACTCAATGTCAGAAGCTCCCCAGGTGGGAGGTGAGACTGATGGGAGCTTCAGTAGAGTCTAGAAGCCTCCTGGAGTAATTACTGTCTCCATGGCAACCAAACACTGACATGGGAAAGACAAGGGGGGAGAAGGAAAGGGGGTTATAGACATAAAAAGCATACAGGTTCCCACCTACATACAACTTTCAGATATTAAAGAGGCCCAGGTCACTCCCCTGGAGTCACAAGTACCTGAACAGCCCAGGTGGGATTCTGCCTTTCCTGAGTGAGGGATCTAGCATGAGTGCACCTTGGGAGCACCACACTGCAAGGTAGGACTCAGGAGAGAAACAGGATGAGCCATCTCCACCTCTGCATGGTCTTCTGATGAGGTGCTCAAACAAAGGATAAAGAAGCAGAAATGTAAAGAAGCTGCTACCAGCTCTAGAAACCTCAGTTCACTTGCAAGTAAAGCTACAATGCAGTGAGAAAGCCTGGAGAAAAAGCAGTATAAGCTTTTAAATCAGAACTACACAAAAACCTTTCAAAATAGTCCACAGGAAAAAAAGCTAAGAAAAGCAGACTTCCTTTTATAGTACTGTTGGTCTGCTTTCATCCTCACTTAAGAAGCCAAGTGGACTGACTGATTGTTAGAAGTCTTATTATAAAATTAGAGTTTCTAGCCAGGAATTTCCACAGAGCAGAGTTGATTCACCAAGCCAAAGACAGGAAGCAAAACTAAACCCTTTCAAAACCAAGGGAATGTGTATGCTGATGACCACTTTCACTGAACCACAAAACAGTTGAGGTCAGAAGGGATCTCTGGAGGTCACCTTGTCCAAGATCCTCCCGCTCTTTAGTCTGTATGAGCTCACTCAAAACATGGACAGGTGTCCAAAGACACTCTCCATTTAGGAAATTGCTGTCTGCCACAGAAGCAATGCTATGTTCGGGCCTTGCGTGACATTGCCTACGCAATTCTCATAACCTAAATTCCTTGCTAATGGCTGGAAGTGCTTTGAGGGAGAAAGAAAAGTGCAGGAGGAGGAACAAGGATTTTGCTTCCAGATTTTATTACAGAGAAGATAATAATTTTCATCTTGGTGCTAAGCAACAAACGTTTCCTCCTCTTCCATTCAAAGTTTGTGTTTTAAGCCATTTTCTCTTCTTTACTCCTTTCCCTTCCTCCCCTCCCTCCATTTACTTACAAAAGCTGTTCCATTCAGTTTAATTGGAACAGATGGAAATATAGAAAGTTCTTTTTAAAAATAAATAAATTAGATACACACACATTTATATTATGATCTAGAGAGAGGACAAAAAACCATCAAATCTGAGGGCAGAGAATATGAAGAGCTAGTACTCATTGTTCCAATGCTGAACTCTAATTTTAGATGTGTTTACAAATGCGTGCCTCAAAAATTACAGAAAGTGCCGCATAATATATGTTTTTGCTTCTTTTGCAGCTAATTTTTTTTTCTAGAATCTAGCAGTAGAAATCTTCATGCAAAGCAATTCTAACCCTCAGAAAAAGGAAAGAAGTGGTCTATGAAGTTCACCAAACACTTCCCCCTGCACAATCCCCCTTCTTCCCTCCCTGCATAAACAACTTCTATAGTTTTCCCACCGCCCACTTCTTTTGACACTAGTACATTTAACTTCTTCTACAATTATGCATTTTCTATCTGAGTTTAGTCCTTCTGACAAATGACAGCTACTGGATTAGCAAGCTGAGAGAATGGCATCCTATTTATCCAGAAAAGGAGTTCAGGAAGCCACAGCTCTCTACCTACCACATTAATCGTACCATGCTCTTGGAAAGGATTTTGCATAGGCAAATCTCAAAGCATTTAAGAAAGTCAATATCTTTACTGTATTTGCCAATGAGAAGACAGAGCCTTGGAGGAATATGAAGTGACTTGGCCAAGGTCAACCAAGAGAGATGTAGCAAAGCTGTTCAATCCACTCACCTCCCTCAGGGTCAGCTTGCTGTCTAGCTCAGCAACCCATCCCCTCCACTGCATTTCCTTCAGGTCTTACCCCAGATGAAGTGCATTTTTTAGGTCATCTGAATACAACATGGACAACACAAAACACAGAAACCACAGCAACTGTTAAAGGCTTCTTCATGGTGTTCCTCTGTTCACTATAACTAAATATATACTCTCAATTCATTTCCTATAGGATATTAAGGTAGCAATTAATTGCATTCTCACCATCATGAATAACTCTGACTTTAATTATTGACTCTTTTTCAGGTATGCAGAGGATCAAACTTGCAGACCAGCTCTGGCTAATAAGATTCATAGGCTGAACCTTGAGCCTTCTCCAGATGACCCAGTGTTCAGATGGATCTCTGTCTCAGTCTTGAATCTTATACTAAGACTGTCATAGAAGGCCAACATTTTTACTAGAACCTTGTTGAAGATGGATCAGAAGTGATCTGGACAAGTAACAAAGAAGAGGTACATGGATCTTCCGAGGGTGCAGAGGGGAGAAAGAAAAACAAGTATGTGTTAGATACAGACAGACAACAAGGTCAAACCCCATCCTTCCCCGACACGTCACTTTCTGTATCCAAAAGTAACAACTTTTTTGCCCTGCCTCTAAATAAGAATGTTTCATCCTCTGATGTAGAAAGCAGTACAAACAAGACATAATACAAGTGGCCAACATCTCCTCATCTTGTCAGGCCTTTATGTTCAAAATTTTGAAATATCTCAGCTATTTCTAGATCTCTTCTTCGGGCTTTCTGTCACTTTCTGTGAATTTGCTTCATTAGGTAGTTTCCTGGCTAAGGGAGATGAGAGGAATTGATGTAAATTTGCATTCCCTTGATGCCATCCTAAACTAACCCTCTCCCTCCTTGAAGCTGTGCCAGTCAAACACTTCACAATAAGATCAACACTATCCTGCCTGCTGACATGGAAGACGTGGGTTCAATTCCCACATTCACCACAACCTTCCTAGGTGACAGGTAGGTTTTATTTTCCCTCCATAAAACATCCATTGCATTTCATTACCCCATAGGGAATTTAAGAGGATAAAACACCAGTGGTGTTTCAGCAGTTCAGATTGAAAGGTGGTAGAAATTTTCTATCAGAAATACTTTCAGCCTGGAGAGTTATTTTGCCCCCCCAAAGTAGTAAAACATCTCTACAAACTTACAAGGTTGCTATAACAGAGAAAGAATAACTCCAGACAAAGAAATAAAGAAACAAACAAAAAAGCCAGACTAATAGCAATTTGAAAAGATATATCAATATATTTTTTTTTAAAAAATTCTTGTCCTTATTTAGAAAAAATGTACATTCTGCTCAGTTCCCTGTGACAGGTGAGATCCACTCCAAGAGCCTATAGAGTCTTTCTTCCACTCCAGTGACAAACAGCACTGCAGAAAACTTTTCTTTTACATAGACAGAGCCCATGAAACTAGGAGTTACAAGGTACCAGATGAGTAACTAGAAGAGACAGAAAGAAGTGTAATTTCTTACTGAGACAGATCATGCTAATAAGACAGACAATTTAAAGATATGTTTTGTCTTTTATTCTTTATTGGTAATGAACATAAATCATAAAGATAAAAAATTCCTCATTGTTCCCCCTCCCTCCCAATTACCTGCTCATATGCTTTAAGAGAACAGAAAGCATGAAAGAAATTTTGGCATATTTTATTTTGGACCATCAGGCAGCAGTTTGTACTGATAGATATATTTTTGAGAGCATACAGCTGCCTTATTCACTAATTAAAGCTTCTAAGAGTGTAATGAAAAACTGTGATTTCACTGCATGGCAAATGGCCAGCACAATTTGTTCCAGATACACAAAAGAGATTTGAGTTGCAGATTATTTGGGTATGAGTAGGGTGAGTTTCATGCAGGTGTGAAGCAAAGGCAAGATAAAGGATTTTGGCATCATAATCCCAGCTCACTTGCAAATACTACCGTTGGAATTCATTCCAGACACAAAACTCCACAAAGCATGGGTGACATTTACTGCTCCCACCAGTGTAACTTTCCTTACCTGAGTGGTAGACAACGTATGCCGTATGTACCCGATGACACTAGAGGGAGTTTATAGAAGAGGAGGAGGAGGAAGAGTTTATACTGAAAGCTGTAAATTTGCAAGCTAGTCTTTTATAAAATTGTAAAAAGCATAATCAAGTAAAGGACATGATTCCTGTTTTCTACTCCTTCTCTTGATGTGTATTTGCTGTTGTGAAAATCCGTGACTATTAAACATCTTTTGTTCTTACTACCCAAAGGAAAAAAAAAGCCTGGGGGGGTTTTAGGAGGGGCACCCATAAAACAGTTTAAACTTTTCAAAATTGAGCAGCGCTCACGCAACACAATTCAGATAAAGCAGTCTCCAGTCAATGACTGGTATTTGAATATGTCTCTGAAAATTTGGTATTTCAGTAGCCAAAAAGAGCCTAGGAAGACACTAAGACCAAGATACCCAATAATTGCTGACAAGATAAAAAAAACCAAAAACACAAACTCCACAGTAGCATTTACCCCAGAACTTCATTGCAGTGTGTCACCCATACTACACTAGCAGCAGCCCTGAGCTAGCAGAGTGTGTGAAAGATGCATGCTATCATATTTACATACATCAAGCAGACAACAATATGACCAAAATTAAAAACCTACTAATACATAGCTATCTGTCAAATTGAAATTCTGGGCTCTTTGGATACCCAACTCCATGTCTGTATCCATTATATTATTAATAGAATCTCTATGACTATCAACAGCTGAAATATACAAGGTTTGCTTTACTCAGTATTTGGAAGAAAGCCTCATTGTTTATCCCAGCGCTCCATAACTAGAACTTTTCCCAATAATTTCTTTGCACTGTAATCCAGATTATATCCCAAACCTTCAGTCAGAAGCCATAAACTTTCAGATTCTAAGAATAATACTGATCCATGAAGAGATCTGTCAGAGAACCAGATCCCTTTGACTGACAGAAATGAACACATTTTTGGAGATTAACCTCAGCTTCAGGCACAATTTTGACAGTCTGATCAGTATAAAGAAAAATTGTCACTAAATACACACAGGATCTTTAAGTGCAGGCATTCTCAACAGGAGAGGGAATAGGTGACTTCTTACAGATTCAACTTTAGCAGAGAGAAGCAGGGCTACATTTTTAGATACAGTTTTAGAAGTTTTTAGGAGTCATTGGAAATTGGAAATGATGCAATACTCAGATCCTAAGGGAGTGTAGAAGGCAATAGAGTTGTCAAATATTGGTCAGCCCTGTTTAAGCATTCCAAGTTCCCTCCAAAGTCACCCTTTATCGTTAACTTAGCCCTAGGAAACAACTATGTTTCTTTGTTAAGTTTGTATCATTTCCAAAACACAGCATTATTTCTTTCTTGGTTTTCAAAAAGTTTGTTTTGTTTAGTTGCCTTTCAAAATAATGATTTGTTACTTAACAAAGCAAATCTCATTAGAACTTGCAAGGCATTTGTTTCCCACTATTCCCCCCTTCTCAGAATACAATTTACTGTTTTCCTGTCTGCCTTAGCTCACTCAGCTGTCCCATGCCTCAACAAATCACAGCACTTAGCAACAAACACCACCACAGCACAATTTCTAAAGACTGTCCATAAAATGCATCCAGAGACAATATTCAGAACACACGTATCAAGAAACTCTTAAAATACCAGTCATGGAAAACCTAATTAATCACATTCAGAATAAACACTGTAGCCAAACACTAAGCGACATTAACCAGGCTGCAAAAGACTTCTGCAGAGATGAAGTCAGTGTTTGACATGGTCAGCAAGCCCAGTACTAAAATTCAGAAAGGAAAGGAGGTTCAGAGAGCAGGCCAGTGGAAACCACAGAGTGCTTAGAGCAAAACAAACTGGAAAGAAGCTCTTGTTTGAAATGCTAGTTCTGTATGACTATGGTCTAGGTATATCTTACCATAACGTGTTATGGGAACTAGAAATCAATGCTCCCACTAAAACAGTGTCATGATTTGTCAGAACTGCAGAGCATGGAGATGTCTCCATTGATTTCAGTGGGATCTGCTGTGTGTTTGTTATCTCTGAAAGCTAGGCCACACACTTAGGTGCATTAAAAGTCTAACTTTAGGCACCTATTTAAACATAAGTTACAGAAATGTCAACCTCCATTCCTGGAAGTATTATCTTTGAGAAAAGAAGTGAAACCCACAGGGAGCCAGCATTGACCTGGCATTTCAATCCTGTCACATTTCTCAAAAGTGTAGTATTCAATCTGTTTTTGTAGCTGTAAAAATTGTGGGAAGAAACCATGATCCCATCTGTATTTAGGTTGAACCGATATTCCATGGTTATGAAAGAATGAAGAAACAAAGGCATCTGTATTACTTAAAAAGATGTCAATACTGTGGTGCTGGTCAACAACAAATTCTCCAGTCCTTTATTCTGGTCAGGACATATGTCCTTAACTGGTAGGTAAGGAATAGTGCCCCAACATGGTTAAAAAGCTGTTACGCACCATCCCAGAGTAGATGCATTTCCTTTCTTAAAAAAAATATAAAATCCAGTTTACAGCAAGAATGGCAGGTCACCTTGAAAACATCAGAAAAGAATATATCACTGGCAGCATTACATGATTTAGAGATGTTAAATGGTGACTTTACCATCCTACACAGCTTCTGTAGTATGTTTGGTGCTTCAAAAAGTTTATGACATTGCCTGTTTTTAAGCATGATAATATATGAGGATATTACCTCTAAACAACTACTGTGCTTCATTTGACAGAACAGGTCATAACAAGCCTTCACTTTACACTTTTGAAGCTTTGAATCATGGGTAGAATTTCTGTCCATTTCTATACTAAAGCTGCTAAAATTGAGGTCCCTTTTCTCTCCTCACCACAGGGCCTGAATGTTTTTTCCAAAGCCCTAAAAAAGTGAACACTCTTAAATCACGGATGTATGTTGTTCTAACACCTAATATCAAGATGTTACAATGCTGAATTGTGAAAGGATCAAATGTGTGGCTGCAGTTGCCACACTAATGAAAGGAATGTTTATACAAGTCCAATTTTCTTCACTAAATTGGTTTTCATTACCAAAAGGGGGCAAAGAAAAATCAGCAGCAAGTACACTGTGTTGCCCATCATTGCTTCTGGGTTTTGAGGAGCATTTGCCATTCACTATTATGGTTTTAGTCTTTGCTTGACTAGAATAGACCCAGAGACAGAGATTCCTCCTACCTCACTTTATATCCATGGCTGAGGCTCTCAGAACAGAGTGTGATGGCCCAAAGTTATTTATGCAGCCAGTGAAGGCTGAGAGAGGGGTCTCAGGAGGGCTGTTTATAACCACAGCCTGCTGGGTCAGGCCCAACGTCCATTTATCCTGATATCCTGTCCCTGGCAGTGGTCAGTAATGGCTATTAAGTAAAAAAGCACAAGAACAGGACAAAAATACATGCTTTTCCCCTTGTATACTCTCTTAACCTCTGTTATCTGCATCTCAAAGGCTTGCTGACTCCCAAGGTAGCAAATTCAGATTAAAATAAAAACACTTGAGTGGAGTTATCTGAACATTTGCCTAGTCACTTTGACTTGGAGAACTTCTTCCAACCTCTTCATGCTGCAAAGAGCTCATCAGTGAATAAGCAATGACATAGAATGACGTAGAATGACGTTGCCAGAACATTACTGCTTCAAAATCTTAGAATGATTCTCTCATTCCACTACAAGATACAAAGTAGGCATCAGTAAAAATAGCCAGGAGATCTTCAGCCTCTGGAAGCAGAGGTAGAAACACCAGAGAACAAAGATCAAACTAGTTTTCAAGCATTCAGTTAACCCAAAAGTGCAGGAGCACTATGGGCACTTTTAATAAGAGAAACCATCAGTGTTAGTCTTGTTTTGCTAGGGAACAGCTTACAGGGTGTCTTGCTTCAAGTTACAGAAGAGTTATGAAAAAATGAGACTCCTGACCCTCAGCTCAGCTGTGTAATCCCCAGTTCAGGCATTCTGTCAGACCTACAGTAACTATTTATCAAGAGCAAAGACATTGCTGCATGCTGGAAAGATTTTTGGAGGGCTTCTGGGTATTCAATGCTATTTTCAGGTTTCAAGGTTTTCTAACAAATATATCTAGCTTTATAAAGACAGTTTAAAACACCAAAATTATTATAGGATTAAAAGCCACAGAACTTTCTGAAAGAGTTGCTTGACAAATCATTTTTCCACAGTCTTTTAGCTAGCAGCAAACACATAGTTGTACCATTCTTTAAAAGGCTTGCAGCAAGTCAGCCAGATACTTCCCATGTGCTGCCTACGACTCCCATCATTCTGTGTAAAATGTTCACATGTTTGTGAGCTTTTTGCTCACAAACGGACACACTGATACAATAATCAGGTATCAGGTTATCTGTTTAGCTTTCCTAGTCAATATATAGCTATTTAAGTTGCATTATCACCAAGATATATTCAGTACAACATCCGCAGGGATTGTATTACAGAACACTTAATTGTTTGCTACCAAAATGCAGGGCTATTCAATCTGCATCACGCTAGCCAACAAGAGACCTATGAGACATGACCCTATCTCAGCCCACATGTGCGTTGCTTTCCCTGACAGCTATAGGGACAGTACACAAACAGTTTCTGAACTCCAGTGCTGCAGAAAAGTTAGTACTTGTACATGCTGAGCTCACAGCACACTACCAAACAATATCAGAACTGCTTGATGTCCTCACCCTCCACTGAGTTGAAAATCAGTCTGTGATGCCAGGTGTGATTCATAAACAATGCTTCAGGCAAGAGTGAAGGAGAAGAGCAGATACCACTAGAAGATAGCCAACATTTAAAATGCAGAAACGGGGGGAGCAGGGGGAAGATGTTTTAAATTAGCTGTAAATTAGCAATGTCCAACTGAAAAAAGGGAAAAATGTCTGGAGTCACGGGGCTGACTGCCTCCACATGAGTCTGCTAGCCAGGTCCAGACACGAGTGAAAACATTATCTTCTGCTTTACATGAGCTGCTTATTACCATGTTCCTTCAAAGCCTTCTAGTCAGAGAGAGAAACAACTCCCATCATCAGGCTCCACCAAGGTGACATGGTTGCTGGGAGACTCACAGTGGCAGATACCTACTAAAGAGGTAAAAAGACAAATCCATTCTGCATGTGTGACTGAGGCTTGTGGCTCAGCCACTTCCAGCTTGCTACTGGCGGTCTGGATATTACCTCTAAGATAAATGAATAAGAGTTTAGGTCTTATTGGATTACTGTTTATTGAACTTTATAAATTCCAATTAACAGACCCCTGAGCAATAAGAGACATGTAGTGTACTCTTCATTTTATAGTGCAATTATTACTGAGTTTATCCTCAGCTGAACAAGAGGTATTAATGGATAAAACATGGGGAAGAAGACATACTAATAGATAAAAGTAGGTATTGGAGACAAGGAGATAAACAGATACAACTAGGAGAAAATGTACAAGGCAAGAAAAAGCACATATGTTTGGCTGATTAGGTTATTTCATTGCTTATACTGCTATGCAGAAGGCCTTCAGGAAATGAATGAGACAGTTACACAGATGAGTAAGTGTCCTAAATATGCAAGGAGGAGAAAAGAGGTAGGGAGGAGGAAGGGGGGGGGTAGGGGGAAGAGGTAAACAGCAGTCAAAATAGGACAGAATTTGGAATTTATCATTTTCACAATTGCTCTAGAGAAATGAGCATGTTGAAATAGATGCCCCTATTCAGCATTTTGTCAACGTACAGAAAAAAGTTGTACTAGCAAAGCTTTGGTGCTATTTAAACAAAGGAAACATGTCCAGGATATTCATCCATTAACTAATTTATACAAACGAGATGCAATGCAATCCCTTCATCTCCACCCCAATATGAGAGAGAAACCAAACTGCTAACACAAGATCTGTGGAAACTCTGCTCCATTAAAAGGAATGCGTTTTTAAAGCTCTGCTGCTGTAAAAAATAGCTACTGCTCCCATTCTTTCAGGCTATCCTTGCCCTCTTCTCCACTCCCACTTGGCTTTTTTTATTTATTAATCCCATGCATACTGTCTTTTTCATAGATAAGAGGAGTAACTAACTCCAAGAATAGCTAACTACGTTTGTCTAGTCCTCATTGTCAGGCTGTTCTTGTACTTTCACGTGCTAAACATAAGAGCTCCCCTACCTGTTTGCTGTAGGTATTATGGAGTGGGAAAAAAAGATACTCATGTTGTGCTTGAACTTTCTCTCTTGATGGAATTATTGGCACAGTAGTTTCCAGTTCCTTCTCCCCAGTCTCATCATGGTGTCAGAGTCCAGATGCCCTCTACAAATTTAGTTGTCCCTCAGAGATCTCATAGCTTACAAGATAACACAGGAGGTGGATGGTGAGTATTTTGTTTCCTAAGGTCTCAGAGGTAGTGTCATTACTCAATTCAAAATAAGGATCCCAACAATAAATAATGGTTAATGTTGGAAAGCTTCTTCTTGGCCCATAGAAAAATCAACTTATCAACAGGAAACAAGCTGAAACATTGTTTCATCAGCAGGCTTAACACTCTCCTTCACCTGAGCAGATGTCAAGGGGTACAATTATATCTGCTACACAACCACTAGCAAGCTAAAATCAGATGCAGTGGCCACATCTAGGTGTTGTGCATACTTGTAATGAGAGATAGCCATGTCCCAGCACACTTATAGTCCTTAGGTTTGCAAAGAAAAGCCAGAACTGCAAAGGTGCACACAAGGAGGAATACCATTGTTAGGGTATTTAATTTTTACCTCATCTGTGACAGAGCTTGAAACTGGTCCTAGACCTGTTGACCTACAAATCACTTCTTCTAGTTATACAAGAGTATATATATGAAGAGCTGATACTCTTTACATTCAGTCCCCTTGCTCGCAGGAAAAACAGTTGTTGCAACTTGGTCCAAATTTTGTCTTCTCCTAAGGGTCCTGCATATTAATCTCCCCGGACACTGCTGGTGTTAACAGCAACAGCAAAGTGTACTAGTAAAAGATCCAAACATTGTTCTTTCTACCTGAATGCTATCTGGAAACTTCTGCCCATGCAAAGGTGATGGAAGAAAGTTGATTTGGTAATGCTTCGAGTGAGAGATTTTAAACATGGGGAAGAAGATAAAAAAAAAGACAAGTCTTACAACTTTTTTAAAACCTTTCTCCAAATATCTGAGTGATTTTTCTATAATACAACACCAAACAAGTTTAAAACACTCAACAATCTCATTCCTATTTATAGCTCACACACTTGAGGGTATCTCCAGCCATATCAATCACAACAGTTACTTAGACTTCTCAACTACTTTGCTGCATTCTCTTCCCATTTAGACTCTTGGAAACAGTAATGTCCATTCTCTTGAAAGCTATTGAGTAGCAAGTGGAAGTAAGAGATTTCTCCATGAGCATCTCTTGTTGATGAAACGCAGTCTGCTTATGCAGACACTGACACAACACAAGGCCACCAGCAAAGATGCAAATCCTCCTTCAGATTAGAGGTATGAACAGTTACAATGCCTCAACAGTTACATGAAAGACAGCAAACAAGCCCCAGGTCAGTGAAAGTTAATCTACTCAAGGAACTTGAGGTATCTGAGAAAGTAATACAAATAATAGCCAAGCCCCTGTCTGCTCCTCATACCACCTTCTGAGTCCCCAGATCCTGCAATAGATCATACAGAATGGATTACATTAATTTTCTATAAACTATATCAACTTGAGTGACATGTCCTTAAGGGTTAGGTAATTGATATCCACAATGAAGTCTTATAATCTAAAATCATATTAATATTAATATTAAAGGTTTTCTGTCCTTTATGTGCATCNAACATACAGCTTATCTATAATAAATATGCAAATCTTGATACCAGCATGTCATCACAGACTTGGCTGCTCCTTGAAATATCAGAGAGATCCTTTCTTTATATAGACATTTACAATGAAAGATCAAACATAAAGCATTTTATATGACTGAGATTTCCATTGGTTTAGTCTTCAAGCACAATGATAGGGGCTTCATATTCCATTGGCACTAGTATCACCCCTCCCTCCTGTCTTCCCTCCATGACACCAGGGTGGGGAAAAATATTCAACTATTTCCACTCTTTGCTCTTCTTGTAGAAAATAAATTACAAAAACCCCAAGCTCTCTGAAGGAATCTTAGCAATGCCTTCCCTTAGGCTCATACAAACTACTCAAAGTAGATGGTTCAACAGATGAGGGTTGGATTTAGCCCAGGAGAGGAAATAAATGCGTTAATAGACAAGATGCCAACTGCCTTTAATCCTGTGAGGGCATCTCAGGCCTGTACGGTGCCACTCACATGGTCCAGAGAATATAGAAGCCCAGCCCTGATGGAAGCAGCATTTTGGAGCAGTACTGTGCCTGTTCCTGCCCAATAATTACAGAATCCCAACATGCAGATACTTGATCCATCATATAACCTCGTACGTAGCAACTCATGCTTATGTATTCACAGAAATTCATAAATCTGGCAAGGAGAGCTTTCTTCATTTCCACCCCATTTCTTGCTAGGACTCTGTACTTGCAGTGTGAGGCAAATGCCACTTCTGGGCTACAAGACAACATAGCAGCCCTTGAGATTCTGTCATTCTGTGATTCTGTGCTTCTGTGATTTGGAGTGAGGAGATCCTAACCAGATCTTCTGGGCTGATTTTAATGCACTTTGGAGCTCTCAGCCCATTCCTACCTTCCCTCTCCTTATCAGATCCTATAACAGTGGTTAAACAATGCTTTGCTATATGAAATTGCTGTGACTAGCCCAAGAAACACCTAATTTTGATATGGAATTTGAAGCTAAAATGATTTAAACAGTTAATCACTATTTTGACGCCTCCTTGAGAGAAAAAGGGGGATGTAATCAGGACAACAGGCTAACCTGGAGTGTATGACATGGGCTTCTCTGCAGAGTCCTTATGTTTACATGGACAGTTGTGTGAACAGGAGATAATAACACAAAGTAAGCTACCCTACACTCACTGAAGGCTTAAACATCGAGCCTTTAGTGTTTAGCAAAAGCCTTTAGTGTTTAGTAAAAGCACTATTCGCCTTTCACTAAGGTCACTGGATCGTATACTTAAAAAGCATCTAGGACTACTCAATAGAATTCTCTGTCCCGTGACACGCTTGCATGAAGAGTTTTAGTGCTTCAGAAACTCCACTTTCCAGTTTTTTTAAGCCTTTGAGAGAAATTTTCCTACTGGAGAAGGAAATCTGTGTCAAATAAAGCATCTCCCTATTCATCTCGTCATCTTCAGCTAGTCTTTGCTTACAGCCATACCATAGAGCATCTGCAAACCACAAGGTGTAGTTGAGGGCTGCCACCTTGCCTGCCATCTAGGAATCAAAGCAGGAACTTCCTAAGACAAGAGATATAGCTCCAAAATCTGAACTGTACAGAAAATGAGCTCTGTGGGAAAAGATGCAATCTCTGCAAGCTACAGAGACACATGTCAACAGGACATATTGCCAGTGCTGACCTCAAGACAGGCTGTCTCTTCAGAAAAAGAGGGGACAAATAAAGGTTTGATTCTTCCTCTTTTCCATTCTCACAATTAACACTCAGCTCTTGTGTTGTATTCATCTCCAGCTAATCCTCCCCTGCTTTGTTTTTTGTTTCTGTTGACTTGACACACCTTAATTCTTGAGTCAGCTCCTATTTCTTGCTAAACCAAAGGTAAATTATACCAAGTCTACCCAGCCATGTTAAAGCCAACAGGATTTTTATTGCAAAGCACCTGCTAAAAATACTCAAGCAAGCATACCAACTGCAAGAGCTTTCCACAGTGCCGGAGACAAATATTACACCTAGAAGACGCAGAGCAAGACAGAGATAAAGTAGTGCAGCTTGTGAGAAACCAGGATCTCTGTCCTGCACCCAAGGCCTAGCAAAGGAGAAAGCAGAGGCAGGAGAATTTTTATCTTGGTCTCTATTAATGCAATGATTTTTCATACTCCCTACCTCAGCACCATGGCAGTGCTACATCTCATGAGAGCATCACCTACATCACTCATGATGGAGCAGGTGATGAGCTCACTTTCCCTCACCTCTTCCTCCTCACTCACAGGGACACCGCACAGAGGCATTTCATCTCACCCTGTGCATACTCTTTCAGTCCTCCCTCCTAAATGTTCAGTTCCATGTTCCTGGATTATTTTTACCTCTCTCCCTATTTGTATCACCGTCTCAGCATCCAAGAAGCTGTCTGACTCTGCCTCTCACACTTGTAAACACTGATTCCCTCTGCATCCATGTCCTAGGGTCTGTGAGTAGTTTGTGCTTCCTTTCCCTTCCTCCTCCCTGCTGACATCAGTCTCTTTCAAGCCTGCAATATCCCATGTGCCAGGCAGGAAGATATTTTTTTTGATTCATCCACATTATCATCAAAGTGCATCCAGATTTGAACAGCCCTGTCAGCTCTTGAGAAATGAAACAATAGCAAGTATCTAGTGAATTTCATGGTTATCAACACTCCTAATCAGGCAGATGAACTGGAAAAAAAAAAGCATTCATTACTTTGAACTAATGATTCCTTAACATCTTTGCTATTTGAGATCTTGACTCACTTTAGTTTCCTATTTTTGTTTTGAAATGAACTGAAAACTTAGCCCTTATTGCCCAGGAATTTCTGCAAGATCCCAGAGCCTGAGGTCCCATTCCATCCTCCCCCTCCTTTGGCTTTTGTTTGCAGAGCGTCATTATCATTATGTAATGATGTTTCTGTCGAGCTGGCAGTTGCATAGTAAAGCGTATTAACCTGGCAATAATGGATCACTTACATTTTTTATCATGATCTACTGCCGAGTTAGCACACCGGGCCACTTCCAACAGCATCAGGCACTCAATAAATTAGTGTGTTGGCCTAGAACCTGTGATGGAATATTGTTTGGATTTCTGGTGGCTCTGCAACTAATCGTATTATTTTCCCATCTGTTTTACTTTTCTTTGACTCGGGGCTGTCAAGGGAGGGGAGTGTAGGGGATGAGAGAATAAGAGATCTATTTGTATAAGATTTATCCCTTGGCACTAATTGTATCACCCACTCCTTCATTAAGACCTCTCACATCAACTCATTCCCAGTTGATAACCTCCAACTCTGCTAATTGCAGGCAAGGTGCTGAGCCCCTCATACTGTTTGTAAGGGGGAAAAGCTTTCCCACAGGCACTAGTATTTTCTGGAATCAGATCAGCTCGAAAGCCCTGCATCTCTGAAGTTGTCTCAGCTAAATCTGGAACAGGACTGGGTTTCTCCAGAGTTTTGACTTCTTACTGTGTTAGTCTCACGAACAAATCCACATGTCTAAGAAAAATTTTAAAAATGGAACTGCGAAAGCATGCCTCAAGCCAAGGAAGAGCTCCAACTGCTTACATGACCAACAACAAATCCCATCTGACTTCTGGATCCTAACACAAAGTAGCGGTTTTTAAACTCAGTAGGTTTTTGTGAGTACAACAATTGAGAGTTTTTCCAGGCATAATAGTCAAGACTAGGTCCCTGCACAATGACAGCAGGACCAAGAGAAGGATGCCTGTGATCATCCTAGGTGATATTTCAGGCCAAAGAGAGGAAACAGATATCGCTACATCATCTTTGCTCCTAGTTTCTGCAGTGGACACCTGGCACAGCTGATACAGAGGAGGTTTTTTGTTTTCTCTTGCACAAAAGCGTTATTTTCCTTGCACTTCAATAACCAGGGGCAAAAATAAATCATATTGCCACTATTTACACAAGGTCTACAAAGCCTGATTATGACATTAGGTATCCCTGCGCATAGTCCATTGAGAGCTGCTCTGTTATTACTGCAAGCTAAGCAGATCACTAGAGAGACCTAGAGGTCCCAATTCTGGAAACTTATGCATGTAATCCTTTTGCCACTGCTGACCACACCAAGTTTATTTGTGTACTTAAAGTTAAAAAACTTCATGAAGTGCTTGCAGGATCAGAGTCCTATTTCCCTGGATGGTAGTTCTGCTGCTGGTAAATAAGTGCCAGGAAATAGAGCAGAGACATGCTGGTTTGTGCATCCCCAGGCACACGGAAGACAGAAGCAAACTCTAACATTTACCAACCTGAAAAAACGGTAAAAACCTGGAGTTTCGAGCTTCTCTGATAATACTAGCAGAAGAGTGAAATAAATTAAATAATCATGCCACAAATACTAATTAATTGTCATTAAAAAGTACTCAAATCGTTTAAAAGAAAAATGCAGCCATTAATCAGAATAGCTCACGTACCTAAATAAATATTTACTGTTATGCGTGCATATTTAATCTACCTACCCATCAAAGACTAATGTTCTGTTCTTTGCTAGTGAGGCTTATTAGCATCCTAGTGGGATAAAACCATTCCCCAGAACTGTATTGGAATGGGGCATAGGGATTTATGAGTAAAACAGTGGCATAGGTAAAAGCATAAGCCTTGAAATGTAGTCCTATATATAGACTTAGATACATGAATAACATCTTATTACTTGTGTTTAAACTAACAGCTCTAGGCCTTAATGCATAAACTCATTGTCCCAAGCAAGCCCTTCTTAATGGCTAGATCTGATTCTAAAGAGCTAAGCTCACACATCAAAGTCTTCTAAAGATCAGGATTTAGTATATTGTATTAATGAGAATCACTTACAAGCAACCATGCAAGAGCAGGTCTATCTATAGCTGTCTGAAAACAAAAAACCTCCATGTCTACTCAGAAATGATTTGTTAGGGAGGTGGGTCAGAAAAAAAATTTCAGAAGGACAATATTTCAGCTAGGAAAGAAAAACAGAACTTCTAAGCTTGAAAATAGGGGAAACAAACAACAACAAAAAAGATAAA
>WBNH01003664.1:142-37292 GCA_013401255.1 Urocolius indicus | reverse complement strand
GAACCTATGCCTGTGGAACCCCACAGGCCTCAGTGGATGTATAAAATGTTAGACTTGGAATGCTCAGCTACAGTTTTTTTTCTGACAGGTTTTAAAGATCAAATCATCCTGTGTATCCTGACATAAATTAAGAAAATATGACTGCATACTTCACTGAGTAATGCTTGCACTATTGGCAGAGGATTATCTGTTGCAAGGGTCACAGACGGGTTTTTCAAGGCTTCAGTGCTTCTAGGTAAGAAATGTAAGAAATGTAGACACTTGAATTTTGCAAACAAAATCTGTAATGACCACTGGATTAAGTGGCAGCTCAATAGGCACTTGGAGAAATCAAGCCTTAGATATACGGACTTGGAATGTATGTTTCATCTTTCAAACCTAGACAAGGTATTTGTGGAATTCTCCTCATGCAATTAACTCAGTGTAGTTATGCAAGCTGAGTGTTGTCACTTGCACCATTTTTATAGAATCATTTAGTTTGGTAAAGACCTTTAAGATCATCAAGTCCAACCACTACTCTAACACTACAAAGACTAGCACTAATCATGTGCCTAAGAAACGTATCTATACAGCTTTTAAATATCTCCAGGAATGGCGACCTCCCTGGGCAGCCTGTCCCAGTATTTAACAACCCTTTCAGTGAGACAGCCCTTTCAGTGAAAAAGTTCTAAACCTTCCCCGACAAAACTTGAGTCCATTTCCTCATATCCTGTCATTCATTACTCGAGAGATCAACACACACCTCACTACAATCTCCTTTCAAGTAGCTGCAGAGAGTCATCATGTCTCTTTTGAGCCTCCTCTTCTCCAGACTGAACAGCCCCAGTTTCCTCCATCACTCCTGATAAGACTTGTTCTCTAGATCCTTCACCAGTTTCATTGTCCGTCTCTGGCCACACTCCAGTACCTCAATGTCTTTCTTAAAGTGAGGGGCCCAGAAATGAACATAGTATTCAAGGTGTGGCCTCCAATACTGTGCCTCAGTAGCACTCAAGTACGTCATACTGTCAATCATTACGGCTGTGTGACAGTCATAACAAGTTAATTTCCTGCTACACATGATGTAGAAACCTTGGAGGCAACCAGTACAGCAAGCACTGAAGGCCTGTGTATATCTGAGTATTCTGATGCATAGCATATACCAGATAACTTCTACAGTGCTGTGACTTCACTGTTTTCACTGGGAACTAAGGATGTTCTGTCTCTCTGCCAAAAATAAAAATAAAATTTGGGGAATCTGGAGGTCCAGCTTGTGTGTTCAGAATTTTTACTGGGCATGGTCCCGACGATCTAATAATATGTTCTCTGAGCAGCAGGTTGAACTAGAGTCCACAGATGTCTCTAAATCAAAACTTTTCCTTGGTTCTTTGAATTTTGTTTCAACACCTAACAAAAAAAAAAAAAAAAAAAAAAAAAAGCCAGACTGCAAAGTGTTCATTATTTAAGAATCTCCCCATTATTTTAGAATACAAACACTTTAAGAGACTATGGTCAGTTCTATATAAAGTTGAGAGTTACAGAAATATAGAAGATTTCTTATTTTAAAAGCCCTGTAGTATAACATTCTTCATGGTTTAATGACCTAATAGAGAAATTGGTAAAGTATGAGTCAGATCAGAGGACAGTGAGGTAGATCAAAAACTGACTGGATGACTGGTTCCAGAGGGCTGTGTTCAGCAGCACAATGACTAGCTGAAGGCCAGCTGTGAATGATGTACACCAGCAATCAATCATAGGTCCAATCTTGTTCTTCTTCACTAAACTGCATCCAGGGGAGAGCCACAAAAATATTAAGAGGGTTGGAGCACCTTTCCTATGAGAAGAGACTGAAATAGGTGGGGTTGCTCAGCTTGAAGAAGAGAAAGCTCCAGAGAGATCATATTGCTACCTTTCAGTATATAAAGAGTGCTTACAAGAAAGATGGAGAGAAACTTTTTACTGGGGCCTGTAGTGATAGGTCATGGGTCAAATGCTTTAAACTGAAGGAGAGTAGATCTAGATTAGATATAAGAAAGAAATTGTTTTATTATACGGTTGTGAGACACTAGAACATATTACATAGAAAAATTGTGGAAGTCTCATCACTTGAAGTGTCTAAACTCAGGTTGGACAGGGCTTTGAGCAACCTGATAAAGTAGAAGATGTCTTTGCCAATGGCGAGTTTGGGGTTGGAACTAGATGATCTTCAACAGCTCTTTCCAGTCCAAGCTGTTCTAAGACACTGTGAATCTGTCGTTGATGGTCTGGAAGATAACTCTGTAGATTATGCAAAACAGGGAGGTGTGGATGATACACAAAGTTGTGTTGACATCCAGAGGGACATGGATGGGCTGGAGGAATGGGCAGATGGGAGCTTCATGAACTTCAACAAAGAATCACAGAATCATAGAATGGTAGGGGTTGGAAGGGACCTTTAGAGATCATCTAGTCCAACCCCCTGCAGAAGCAGGTTTACCTAGATCAGGTGGCATAGGAACATGTCCAGGCAGGTCTTGAAGACCTCCAAGGAAGGAGACTCCACATCCTACNCACCACCCTCTGGGCTCTGTCATTCAGCCAGCTCTCGATCCACTCCACTGTCCACTCATCCAAGCCAAACTGCCTGAGCCTTCTGATGAGGATGTTAAGCGAGACAGTGTCAAAAGCCTTGCTGAAGTCAAGGTAGATGACATCCACTGCTCTCCCCATCTACTTCTCATTTAGCCAGCCGGTTATGCACTCACAGAAGGCTCTCAGGTTGGTCAAACAGGATTTCCCCTTGGTGAATCCATCTTGACACCCCCTGATAACCATCTTTTCCTTCAGAAAGAGAAGTACTCTGTCTCTGCACTAGTTCTCCATGTCCTCAGCAAACCTTTTGCCACTCTGTGTAGCAGGAGACAGTGACTATGGGGATTGTTAGAAAAGCTAGTAATATAACTCTCTTGGCAATGTCAACTACAGCTGGTGACTACTTCAGCATTTCACTGTCTACATGAATGTTCTGAGCAAAGGACAGGCCACAGATCAGTGACTGCTAAAGTCTCATAGCTGAGCACCATTGATAGTGGCTGGGTAAATCACTGAATCCTCCAGTTTCAGGCAGTGACCCAAAGAACTGCGTGTGTGTTTCTAAAACAAAGTAGATGTCAGAGCTGGCCAAACCTGCCTTGAGCCTCCTAGTTCGTGGACGAGCAGAGACATAGAAGCTCAAGTCCTCTTTTCTTTTCCTGATTTGCTAGTGCTGCTTTTCAACTACAGGCTTCATAAAAGGTGAAGAGAGAATAAAAAGGCACAACCTCTGATTGCTATGCAAGTGAGTGCAAGCAGCCTGAGGCTGGCTGCCACTACCCCACCAAATAAGCTGTGGGCCAGGAGAAGGCTGCTACAGGGACTACAGCTTATTCCTTGTCTCTCCTAGCAGCATCTGAAAGTGAAATGTTTTGTCTGAGTCCTAGAGCTGCTGGGGCTTTCCAAAGCCAGCAGCTCTAGGAAGGCATGGCAGAAGCTGCTGCTTCTTTGACCTGTTTCCCTGTACCTAATCTCCACGGAGATACTAAAGGTATCTTACTATCTTAAATATAAATATCTTAGATATGTAAATATCTTAGAATGTATCTGTACTTTACAGTGCACAGAAAGAATAGATCACTAACATTTTAGGCCAAATGGCAAGGAAAGAGAGCAAAGCCTTCTGGAAATTCCAAGTCTATGTTTGAGCTACCAGAGTGATAGGAGCTTAAAAATAATGGAATTGTAATTACAGGGTATTCTAGAAATTCTGAGTCAAGTCTAAGAAAACCTTCTGGGGCTTACTGAAACTTTACTTACTGAATACTGAGTTCATTTCTATAGAACATGCTCAGGTTTATACAGTGTTACCTGTGAATGTGCCCTAATTCATGAATTTGCTCATCGGAAACTCAGACTACTCTTATGCTGGGGAGGAGACCTGTCTGCACATCAATGCATGCACCTCCTGTTCCCTGCTTCCGTGAACCTGGTCAGTTTCCTCAGCCTGTAGATGTGGCAAGCCTAGAATACGTCCTGGCACAGAATTATTGCTCAGCACAATGGTAGCAAAAAAAGATGCAAAATAACAAAAAAATGTGAAACCAGGAAAGAAGTCCTCATCGCAGTTTTCAAGTCTTGTTTGTGTACTTTTTGTGGGAAAAGAAGTACAAGTGTCTTTCAAGGGGTAGGTGTCGGCGCAACCACTAAGCCAAAACTGCAATACAAAACTCTGCGTGTGGTTACTATCTCCTCTCTCTCTGGAGGAAAGATAACTGGTGGGATTTTCTTTACTATATTTTTCACAAAGTTTCAGTTTGTAGTAAGTGAGACAGCCTATGAAGTTAAAAGCTTCATGAAACCTTACAGTTCAGAGAAAAAAAACCTATCATCAAACCCAAATCATACAGCCGTACTTGGCAGCTGATAGCTCAGCACTGGAAGACTTCCTAATGCCTTCTGCGAAGAGTAGCAGTTTTGTAGCCAAGTTTGGTTACTAGGAACCCATGTCACATTTTAAAAATGTTTCTGAACATGTGCATCTTAGGAAGTAGGATTACATACGTTCTGTCGGTGAAAAAAAATGATGTTGTCTCTGTTAACATGTCTTAGGTGCTTCTAAAAGGGAACAGAGTTCCAGGGTTCTGTGGGCAAAACTTTTAAACTACATGAGGAGTAAAAGCAAACAGCCTCTTGTTTTCTTCAGTCTCTGGACCACACCCTTCATGCTAGCACTGAAGCTTTATATACAAACTTTTGTCAGCCCTGGCATATTTGTCTTGACCAAATCACATTTTGAGCTTATCACCTTAGGAGTAAAGCATTCTTCAGAGATTATCTGTATGGTACAGAGAACAGAGCAATATGGAACTGCCAAGAATTGTGGAACTTGTCAAGACTGGGCTCATGTCATCAAGTGATGGTGCATAACAGATTTCTTTACTCTTCTGTGCATTCCTTCTGACCCCATTTGTTGACAGACACATTTCCATACACCTTAAAAAACAGGCCTCCTCAGCAGGGTGGGATAGTATTGTACAGAAATTATCCTTTTGCTCTAAATCATGTGAAATTCTCTCTGAGGTAGTTGTCCTAGGTTTGCATGCCCTCAACAAACACTACAAAATAATAATCTGATAAAATACAGGTGTGGCAGAGTCACAGATGTGTCTCTCAGATCCAGCAGCACTACCTGTGAGTACTAGGGCTTGATAACTAACATAGTCCATGAACTGTAACACACTTTGTAACTGAAGTACCCGGCCACTAATGCGTGTGTTAGAAGTCTGAGGGCCATCAGGTTTGACAGAGATTACTTCCAATCACTGACAGAAACTTAGAAGCCAGTTCTAGGACTGTAATAAAAATAATGGGAGTTGTATATATAATTTTTTTTTTTTTTTTAAACAGTTTGGGTTAGAAGGGACATTTAAAGGTCATCTAGTCCAAGCCCCCTGCAATAAGCAGGGCTGTCTTCATCTGGATCAGGTTGCTCAGAGCCCTGTCCAATGTGACCTTGAACAGCCTTGAACGAGCTTCCATTTCTATCAGATTCTGTCTCGTTCTACTTAGAGTCGCTGTCAACATGCTCTGGGACACCCCTCAGCTAGGCCTGTTGGGGTTATGTGACTAGGTGCCTGCAGTGGGGAGCTGGACACAGGCAGATCCAACAGGCCCACAGCAGGGCATGGCTGAGCCTTTAAGGCAAGATGGTGCCACCTCAGATTAAAAAAACATATTCTAGGGCAAAACACATTGGGAAGAGTGAGGAGGAGGAAGAGAAAAATAAAAGAGCGAGAGAGTACCAAGGTTAAAAAAGGATGAGGACTACACACCAGCAGATGCTCACACTGTGGTCTGCACAGGGACCCATTGCTGGAACAGGGGAAAACCATGAGGAGGAAGGAGCAAAAGAGAGGAACTGTTATGGACTGGTTACAAATCTCCCATTAAACATCCCCCTGTCAGAAATGGGGCAGGAATGGGGCTATTTGAGTGTTTCTTTCTTATTTCTCACTTGACAAATCTACTTCAATTGGTAATAAAGCAGTTTTCCCCAAGACAAGTCTGTTTAGGTTATGACAGTGACCTGATAAGGTATCTTCCTGTCTTTATCTCAACCCACAAGCTTTCTTATTCTCTCACTGAGAAGAAATTGTGAGAGACCATCTGGGCGAGTGTTTGGCTTTTTGGCAAGGCCAAACAAATAAATGTAAATGAAGTAAAATGCTCTGTCATAAGAAAGAAAAAAACAAATCAAAAGTTACCACGTCTTTTAAGTTTTACTAGGGCAGTTTGTGAACACCAGATTTTATGCTGGTCATTATGACATTAATTTCAGGTGCTCAATGCTCAGTTTATCCTGTTTATCAGAGTCATCATACATGTGAGTTTTAACTGACTGATGCAATATGATGACAAAAAAAGTATTTTTCACATTTCAGTATCTGCAGGAAATAAGGAACAAGCTTTCTGAAATAAAGTTTTTGTTAGATGAAGTTAGCACAGCAGATTTGAAAGCAGAAAGTAATAATCCATAGCCTTATTCTAGTGATTCTCTCAGCATTTATTTGAAATATCAATACTTTCCATGATATAGTTTATACATTAAGCAGTAGGGAATTGTCTTCATTTCACATCATTCAGTACTGAAGTGGCACATTCAAAGCAGCACATTAAACCTCTGAAAGAGTCTGTACAATTTAGATAAATAGAACTCTGGATAACTAACAGAACTTTTGCAACTGTTACCAAAAGAATGCCAAGAAGCTAGGCACAGCACTGACCACACAAAGTGCAGGAAGGAGGAACACAAGAGAACCAACTAAACACATGGAAAATGTTTTTGCATATACAGCCACATGTCTTTAATTTCTCAATCCAAAAAGATAACGAATTTTACTTAGACCTCATTGAGGGTAGAATATGCACAAATGATGTTCGAAGTACACATGGTAGATCGAAACAAAGAAAGTGAGGGTTGTGTTTGGTTGGTTATTGTATTCCTCAGTGAAGACTTTACAAAGAATACCTGGTGCTTAAGCAGCATGATTTTGTGCCAAGACCTGACAAGAAACAGTTAACAAACGCCAGTTTTATTCCCCATTTTGCCCTCTTACTGGCATTTTGGTGAGCATGCACAAAGTTCCTGAAGGGCAAATTCAGGTGGTTTGTGGTCCAAGGTTTTTACTACAGGAATCCCCATGTTATGGTTTACAGTTTACCTCTGGATGGAAATAGGCCTCTTAACAATAATTAAGAATATAAAAATGAGCAGAGAGCAGCAAGACACACAGTACAGTGGTTTGCTTTCTGAGAAACCAGAGGGTCTACATTTACACTGCTTCTGTGAGAACCGCAAGCCAGTTTGGTTGGAAGATACAATCCTGGTTAGTCAATGTTAGACCTATGTGAACTGAACTATCATTAGAAAGGGAAAGACAGAATGGCAAGAACTTCTCCCTCTTTTATCAAGAACTAAGACTGAAAAGCAATACAGTGGTGATAGGCATTATCTTCACAATACCACCTTCACTTCCTGCTGCTTCACTCTGACTCACCTGCTGTGCTTGCCAGCATCTTCCTGGCTTCACCTCAGTAATGGCTCGGGCTATCACCAGGCCAGCATGGCCAATAAACTAACCCATGCTATGTTGGTTCAGAAGATACCACGCATCACCACCACGTAGTATTACAACACGTAAACCAAAGATGCTCAGTGGGAATCGACGGCTCTAACCACTGCAGTTTGCACTTGTAAGGTGTAAGAAGCAGCATTTTGAAAGCAGTGGTACTGATACAACTATCTGGATCAGAGGTGGTGGGTCAGCCATCCTAATTGGGTAATGGAACTAGAATATCAACGTAATTGATGGGAAAGAAACCTGACTGGCCATGAAGCATCCCTTCATACCAGTTTTCATCAATCTGGTTAGTGAGGGTAATGATATCACCCTCTTTAAATCCCAGCTCCCCTTCATTTTCTGGTTCAAAGTCATACAGAGCACGGCAGCATGGCTGATCCATGTGAACACCTGTGGGGAAAAACACAAAGAAACAATGTGCTTCAAAATCTCAACAGTCACTTTTTTACCACTGTAACTACTACAGATGTTGCTGTTTCTGGTATAATTTGTATGCTAGTGACACTTCTTTGATACCATTTAAATTTGGACTGATAAACTTCATTAGAAGACAGCTTTCAGCTTTTGGCAGCCTTCAGTTTTCACATGTGATTGCTAGTAAATGTCTGAGAACTCTAAAAGAATCGAGCTACAGTGAAGCCCACACCTAAAAACATGGCTGCAATCAATTTGGAATCTAAGTTTTACCTGTTTACAAAACACAAAATGTGAAGAAAAAGCCGTAATGTATTTCCAGCTTTACTGGCACAGAGACACTCTATTTACCTCAGGCAAGTAGTATTAAGAGGCAGCTTAAACCAACAGCCAAGATATAACTGTGTCTTTGTCCTTTATTCTGAAACTTCACTCATACAGCTATACTGTAAATCACTGTATATGCTCCTAATACTCTGAATTTTAATGTTAGGTTTCTAAAGACCTTTTCTCCCCATCCCCACACAACATTTGATTGCAGGGCAACCAGGATAAATTCAGAACAAGTTTGAAATGGAAAGCTTTCTAACATGCTAGTTTGACACCTGACCATAAATCCTTTAGGGTGGCTAGTAGATATTATTCTAAGTCATTAGTTAGATCTTTGTATGTTATGTGAAATTAACAAGTATTTCTCCCATCCCCCATAATCCCCACTCTTCCTCTGAAGTCTCTATAGTTTCAAGCCTGCCAAAAGAGAAATTGTTACTGGTCAAAATATTTAGGATTTAGTAGCACTACAGCATAAGGAATCTTATACCCCTACCTGACTTGCCACAGTAAAAAGTACATGCACTCCCAGTGGCCAGAATGAATGGATATTGTCACTTCACCATAATGGCACTTCTAAGAACTGGTATTTCACCTTTTTCATGTATACTGGCTATAGGATGATTAAGTTTCAGAGTCAGACTTTTTCTGCATATTCATTTCCTCTACTCACTATTGCGAGAAGGCTGACACTTAAGCTGTTTTTAGGTAAAAAGATTCCATTTCTATAGATCTCAATACACCAAGTTTTTCAATACCAGATTGAATTTATTAAATTCTGTAGTGAAACCTTCTTTCAATCCTTCATGCATCATTCACAGTTCATTTTACTTTCTTTTTCATGAAGACTACTCTGCTGACATCAATAAGCCTTACAACATGTTTGGCATCCTTGTTGCTACTAGTTGAAGTTTAGAAGACTGTGCCAATAGACTCTAATGACCATAGAACGTGGGAGCTTTGAATGAGCCAACCTAAACACACATTGAAGAATTTTCAGAGAAGGCATTTCTCTGAAACTGATAAAGACTTTAAAAGACAAAAAAAAAAAAAAAAACTATTGAACAAAATGCCAAATACTGCTCTGTGAAGCAGAAATAAAAAATGCTGAAGAGGCTCAGGAACATTAGTCTGTGCTGCCTTAGAACAGACAAGTGTCCATGACACTACAAAAAAAAAAGTGAAGAAGAAAATTACTTGTGGCATAAGGAGAGCTGTACCATGCAAGACCCAAGACAAGCTCATGCACAAAGCAATTTCCATCGTATCCCCCTCCTTGCTGGCATGTTGAGTTTGCAAGATTATGCACAACATTTTGCAGCTGCATGTACAAAACAGAGGTTCTGTTGCTGTCTATATCTGGGATAATGGCAAACATTCACATCAGGATGTGATGGGAAGGAAGGAAAACTTGACTACAAATCTACTGTAAAAAAACCTAGTCTTGCAAGGTGGAGTGTGCTAGCAATTGCCACTGAGATAAACTGCAATAATTGAGGTCAGGGTCTTGACAGAGGACAGCCCTCACCATAGCATGGGATAACAAACCATTGTTGTGAGAAACAAACAATATCGCTCTCTTAGCATATGCTGATACATAATAAACACTTACTTCAGGTAATAACTATGCACACCCATGTAAATGCTTAATCTTATATGCACTGCTACCAGTTGGACAAAGAAAATAACTGAGATGATTTTGTTTGAATGTTTAGTGATTTTGACTTTCATGGTCTTTGTCTTGTAATGCCTGCTTTTAAAAATCAGGATAAGGTTATCATTTGGGGGTTCTGCAAATGATTCAGGGTTCTACAACATTTGAAGTAGTGGACGACCCATCCCAGTTCTCCTGCCACAGGATGTGAACACCCTACAAAGAACCAACAGTTCAAAAACCTCTCTCCTATACTATCCTCATTCCCATTTTTCCTCACTAAGGAAGAAACATCTCCTGCAGAAAGCACAGAACATCTGCATTGTAGCAGAACTTCAGTGAGCTGCTTTTTCTTCTCACAGTGCTATTGCCATTACCTGATGGTTTGGGTGTTGTGGCATGGGATATTCCTCCATTGTGCTGAGTATTGTCACCAGTTGTGAAATCCAGGCTCATACGGGGTTTGGGCTGGTATTCTCTCCTGGGCTGAGATGATGCCTCTTTTATTCTGTCAAAACATAAAGTTAAATGTCAAGAGTTAGCTTCTTGTTAGCAGATGAGATGTACCAAATACCTTTATTTCCATGGCTGAAGTTCCCATCCACCAATCATCCAGATTAAACAACTTGGCATTTGGAGTAATTTCTGGTTTACATTAATTTAAATCATCTAAAAATGTCTGATGTAGGTCATAAATCTGTCATTTTTTCTTTCCCTCTAGGAACCTAGCATTTTGTCTGGCTTCCTTTTGTCTAACAAAAACAAAGAAGTTCTAGTGGAGAAAAACTTGTTATGTGATTAGCAATGCTTATAATAAGAAGGGCTGTACAAATATCTCTGCCCACATTTTTAGCGTGATTTTTGCTTCCATCCTGGCAAGTCTTAACTATTCACTTGGTCGATGCCAACTCTTGTCATTTTGTGAGGAGACTGTGTGGGAATATACTGACTTCATTTGCAGGCTTAGCTCATTTGTAATTTGGAATATTTGTTTCACAAAGGCACACAACTGTAGTTTTCCCGACTCTCAAAATAAAAATCATATGCATCATTCATTTCAACTTACTCTTCTAATTTAGAATTCTACAATTTCTAAGAAAGGCTACATTTTCAGATTTTGGGGTAAAATCCAGAGAAGAGGTGACAACAAAATCAGAACAACTGCAACATATGTTTCTCACACTGCACATGGAAGAATACTCGATTCAAGACCTCCCTATTTAAAACACAAGTTGTTTTTTTCTAATCTTCTCATGATCTGCCCCAGACTTGCACTTGGTTTTCATTCATCTGTTTAAAAAATCTGGTTCTAACTTAACCAGATTTGGTCCTGGTAACAAGTGCTCCTCACCATCCAAAATATTATCAGTATTCATCAGTCCACAGAGACTGCTTTTCTTCTTCATGAAGAAAATCAAAAGCATACTAAAAACATGAATTAATGAACTTGTAAAAATAAATAAAAAGGCTTTGATGTGTTTCACTCATTAACAGAAGTTACTTCTTTGAAATACTGAAATTCTGAAGAAATCACAGGATCGCAGAATGGTAGGGGTTTGAAGGGACCTTCAGAGAATACTTAAGCAAGTTCTGTTAGACTTGATACTTCCTTGAAACAAATGCCAGTTTTTACACATTATGAACTAGAAGGCAACAGTTATAGTGATTTGCTAAAAATTACCCAAAAGATCAACATGAGCCATGTTTCTTAAGAAAAGCAGCATCTCCAAGGACACCATTACTGCATCCCAGCTGCTCTGTCATGGTACTCTTGTCTTGAAGATTGCAGCCTCCTTTTACTTGATGAAAAAGAGAACTTAAAAAGAAAAGTCTTTGCTGACCTTCTGTTTTTTTATCAATTTTACTGCAAACATCACGATGTTTGCCAAGTTTCTAAAGTTACAGTTCCTGGAATCATGGTATTTTAAGGAAATTTTTGCCTTCTGTTACTGTGTGGAAGAAAAATGAAAGTTCTTGCACGTGCAGTTCCTGAAGAAAGTTTTGAAGCCTAAAGGGCCCAGAAAGAGAAGACTGGAAAGAGTTTTTCAATTTTTCCTGCTTTTTGCAGTCTAACTCAATTTTTGTAAAAATTCTTTGGGCAATATTTTAAATAGGACAGCCTTGGCAGTTACAAGACATTGTCCATGCTAAAGGACAGCACAAGCAAGTCCCATTCATGTCTTCGAAAGTATCAAGAAAGTGGGCAGTATGTGTTGTAGGCATCACTGATAGTTCAAATTTTCTCAGCTTAAAAGAAAACATTGTTTATTTTCTGGTTCATGTGATTATAAAAAACAACTCCCTAAACCCTGAGGCATGTGTTCTATCACCATCAAGAAAAGACAAGTAGTTTAAACAGTAACAGCTCTATATCTCTGCTTAATCCCTGGCATAATCATATCACAGAGCTCTTATTTGTGTCCAGTGGTGTGGACAAAGGATCACGTAGGCAGCAGACTCTTTACAGTTATGGACCCATAGTAAGTTTACGCAGAAGATTTACTTCATCTCATCTATAATAGCAGTCTGATGCAACATTCTCGAAAACATAAAATCATTCAGAACTGCAACTTAAAGAAATTTCAAAAAGGGAAAGAGTTGTCTGAATTGATGAAGAATCTGTTGCAGAGAGAGGCATGTTCACTTTCTGGTGTAATTTATGGACTAGAGAACAAACTCATCTACTCCTGAGGTTTTTATAATGCTTCTGTAAAGTAAGTGAACTGTGACGTTCATTTAGAAAGGATGAAAGTCATTCTGTTAGCCATTTAGACAGTAAAACAAACTGTATACAGAAACAGCCTCCTGGATAGCTTACCTACCAAAACATGTGCTGCTTCTAATTGCATAGAAAATTTAAGACTTAGAAGTAGATGAGGCTTACAGACTATGTGCTCTTAGAAAATAAATATCAACAGACTCAGTAGTAAAAGAAACTGGATTTACACTAACGTCATCAGAAAGTGGCAAAGAATCACACATAACTAAAAAACTGCCTTCACACGGTATATGAACATTATCTGCTCCTGGGAATTCTGTCCAGGTTTTAGGAAGAGTCTTCCAGAATCAGACGAAAGAAACACCCTTGTCTGTTCAGTTTCCTCAAAGAAGGGTGTGTGAGAAGCTTACAAATGCTATTTGCCTCATTTCAAGGGGATACGATTTGTTTTGTGTTGACGAAAACAAAAATTCTAAACTAAAAATTCTAAAACTCTATTGAAAATATGTTGTATCAATTCTGAGACAGCATTTGCAGATGCAGAAAGGGGGGTCGAGGAGGTAAACTCAGCTAAGCCTTGTATCCGATAATAAAGCTGCAAAACAGTATTTAATAACATGGCAACGGATGAAGGTCTCACTACCTGTCTCAGGAAGTTGAGACATTTCAGAGAGAAAGTAACAAGACAGCAATCTAACACCTCTCAGAGACTACTTTGTGAATACATGCAGGAATGCCAAGGAATCCAAAGTTCCAAGTCTCATTGACTCACTATTTACAAACATTTGCTTTTGGTTAAATCCCATTTAACAGATTTACTGAGCTGAGAAGCTTTGCTGAACTGAGTCCTCCTTCAGTCATAGTCAGAAGTATATCCATCTCCAAAACATATAAACCTCAGCTTGCAACTGGCCTCCGAAACAACCTTTGTTTTCATAAACACAGAATTCTAAGCTGCAAAAGGTAACAGTATTGCATTCTACTCAGAGGTTTTCTACCTTTGTAAAACAAAAAAACAATTCCAACAAACCGACCAAGAGTGTATTACCTATCTTCCAGCTTTGAAGTAACTCGCTGTAGGATCTGTGTGGCCTGCTTGTGGTACTCCAGCTGGGCTTGTACGAGTGCAGAAAGCTGGCTCACTTGTTCAATCTGTAGATCGACACGCAAACATCAGACTTCGGCTGAGTATTAACAGCTCAGTAGTAGCACGTAAAGACAAGAGTGACACTGACACTGCAAACGCAGTTTTACTTATCTCTCTTAAAACTTGATTTGTCTTTGTAGTTTGCAAATAGTTATATATCAGTCTTCATTCATTACCATGTCTGGTTATGACCTGATCTGGAATGGTAACTGCAGCTCTTTTCTGCAGGTCATCTCCATGGCTGAATTGCATGAAATGTAGCCTACAGACCTATCTCCTTCAGCAAACACTATGAAAGCAAAAATGAGGCTGCAATGACAGCATTATAATTTTCTCCTTCTGACTTTGAGGGGCACAAAACCATGTGAACTGTGGCCATGCTTCTCTTGTATTCTATCCTGTGAAGCAGACCAAAATAGGAAGACACTATGTACTCTTGGACACAGGATATTTGCAGGGAAGCAGACAGAATTCTGCTTCGTGAGGGAAAACTTCCATCAAAACTCTTGTGGGCAACACAATTACCAGCAGTTTCCATAATGCACAATGTTACAATGGTGTGGTGCAGGCCAGCACTATCTGGCCACACAGGGTTGGATATTACGACAAGGATTAGAACTACAATCTTGTTATACCTCTTTCATTTCAGAAGTTATATTTAATTTCTAACATGCAAGTACTTTCAGGTTTGTTATGGTTCCTCTAAAGCCATCTGGTAACAAAATGAAGAATTAAATTAGGGGAATATTTAAACTCTACTTAAATCCAATAATTTACTTCAACAGAAATATTTAAACTGAGTTTTCTTTTGAACACTTATTCTGTAAGACAGAATTCAACTTAAGTGTTTCCTCCAAAAGAGACAAATTGTTATTCTTGCTTGATTTTACAGTTTCTATATTAATTATAAATAGAAAACCTAACAGTTGAGCAATCGTAAAACAGTCTGTAAGCAAAAAAATATGCTGCAGAGTCAGATTTGAGCAGCCTTATTAACTTTGGCATTCCTATTCACTAGTGCATCTGTTACAGCAGAGAGCATGGGTTTGTTGTGAAGTCGTCATCTCTGATCTTTACTAATCCTTTCAGCAGCCCACACACTTGAGCAAAAGCCTTGTCTCAAACCCTCAAAACCACAGCTAATTAAAAGTCACAACTTACATTTACATAATGAATTTACATTCTCAGTTCCTAAGAAGGAAGACATTTTGATTTTGTAACGTTACACTGTTAGGCTACACAATGATCCTATAGAGGATTTATTTTCTGTAGTTCAGATACCTACAAAATAAGTCCTACACATGCAGACACTACAGCTTCTGATCCTCTCATTGAGTTCAACAAGGAGGCAAGTGCTTTCCCATTGTACAGTGACAGGAATCTGCAGTGTCAGGGATTTAATAAAGCTTTCAAGTTTTAAGGCTGCTTTAAACTGCCTTCACTGCCGAAGCAATATCTCTCTGAGATTCAGCTCAAAGATTAACAATGGATATCTCACATCCATCTCCAGAAGGTTGAACATGCTTGATTCAGCAATTTCTTTTGATTCATCAAATTTCTCCAGAGCTTGGCGAAGTTCTTCATCAGGGAGCTTGCCTTGTCTTTTCTTTTTGTAATCAAAGTCCAAGCGTCGACCTTCCATTTTCTTTAGATGATGCTAAAAAACAAAAATGTAAACACAAGCACAAACTCTCCCTATATTCCACTGAAATTAGGCAGTTTACCTTTGCGAGCATACAGTTTG
Organism: Urocolius indicus; assembly: GCA_013401255.1. Classification (NCBI taxonomy): domain Eukaryota; kingdom Metazoa; phylum Chordata; class Aves; order Coliiformes; family Coliidae; genus Urocolius; species Urocolius indicus. The sequence goes on along the minus strand of WBNH01003664.1, from coordinate 21,650 downwards.
CTGTATAGCAACCCCTTCCCAGAGGGAAGAAATACAGAACAATGAACTAGGTGGTTTTATGTATAATTTAAGAAGTGATGGTGTGCTGCTAACTGAATATTAAAGACGTTCAACACTGAAAAATGACCACACAGAATGGATAACTGCAACTGCCACCTGTATAACAGATACATGACTTTCTAGCTTTTAAACTCTTGATGCAGAATTACTTGAACAGTATGGTTTTTCCCTAGATGTTTATGAGGAAACGCCCTTAAAGGCACAATTTAGTACTTTTTTGCCTGTGTCACAGTTCTTAAAAATGAAGCAACACAGGAAATATTGTTATCATTTCATCAAACCAACATAGGACTTAATGTCACCTTTTATTAAAAATTTTCTAGTTTGTTAACTGACAACATTTATTCAATCTGTTTAGCAGGTGTCATATCAAGCTGGTGAAAAGTAAATGCTACCAGCATGAGCGTAACTGTATCATGTGTTTACCTAATTCGTCATCCATTATGGTACTTATTACCTTCTCAACTTCGCAGATTATGTCAAACTGCCTAAGACATCTTTCTTCCACATAGATTTTACAATATGAAAACCTCTCTGAGCTCAGAAGAATGGCTATTTATACAGATAAGCATTTGCTGAACTGAGAGGCACTTTTACCTTCACAATTAAAAAATTAGGTTATATCTGCAGAAGCATGTGTGCAAACAGATTTTTCTCTGTAAATGCTATCTGGTTTTTGGATCATTAATTATGTATCTTGTGCAAGGAAACAGTGCTTCCTGGGAATGTTTCAGACATAGTCTTCATGTAGACGAAAGAGTAGTGCCAATCTAGAAGCAACTATCAAAATGCCCTCACATATCACACAGTAGAAAACTGAATGTAAACATCTGTTTATCTACTTAGTGAAATGAGCTTTCAAATAGCAGGATTAGAGTCCTGTTTTAATGTCTGCATAAGCTTGACGATTCTACCATCAAACACATTAGAATTTTGATCTTTCCCATTCTAATCCATCAACAAGACAAACAACTGAAAAGTAAAAAGCAAAAGAGACTAAAATCAGGTCATTTGTGCATCTGAAAGTCCACGTAAAACTATATAACTAATGTAAATTTTCAACATACACATAGTCTGCACATTGAGCATTATTAAAATGATACATTGAGGTCAATACCTGTATTTCTCTCAGATCTTTGTCATGGAGATTCTGAAGTGGGTCTATGAAGTTTTGTTTCACTTCCATGTCCAAAGAGTCCTTGACCTCAGAAAGCTCCTTCATAGCTTCTCCCACATCTGCAAGTGCTGGTCCTGAATGAACAGATGATCGTTTATCTCAAAACAACAGTTCCACATCAGTGTAGAAAGGCATCAAGTCATTGAAATTTCACTTAACATTTCAAGTCTCAAGTTTAGGAAAGAAACAGAGCACGATGCACTGTGTGAAGGTACATCATGGATTTTACACAACTGCAGCCCCCAGAATGGCCTTGTAACCCAGGGGAAAATTGAGGAACCATGCTGCATCAAGACAGCCTCCTTGTATCTCCTTTATACCACTTGTTGTCTGTTCATTCCTCGCTCTGGTGAAAAAGAATGTGCTAGAAAATAATTACCTGTACTTGCTTCAGTGTTGTCATCACCAGATACTAGACTGCATACAAAATAGGTCTGATGCAAGTCCAGGTCTCCCTGTTTGATCAGCAAAATTGGTAACTATCAAATGTAAAAATTCTTAACAATTTCAGATTTTTTTTTTAATTAAAGATTTTTTTGATGATACTATCAACTTCATACACTAACTCAAGTTCATAAACTTCAATAAGAATTAACTGCTTTCTGATATTAACTTAAGGGCCACAAATTTAACCACTTTGATTTACCTCCACTACATAAAAATAAAAGTAAGAAGCTCAAAAATATCCTCCCGGTTTGAGGTGCAGGTTGGCAGAAAAATAACCACTTTCAAAGAACATGAAGGGGCTGAAAAACTAAAAATGTGAAAAATCAAGAGAAGCTTTCTCTCTGAAACAGGGAATGCCAGCATATTTAGAGAGCCTGCCAGACCCAGATGAAGAGTAACAAACAGCCACAGTAGCTGCCATTAGTTAAGAATGTGAAAATAATTGTCCTATCTATTCTGTTGCATGATAGTAAAATCACCAGGGAATATACAGCAATTTGCACAAATGAAATTCTATTAGTTCTTCATTTTCCTTTTAAAAATATGTTCAAAATTTAGCAAATCAGAGAACGAATTAAGTGGTCTTTAGTGCAAATCAACCTTCACCTGCCAAGATAATAAGTAAATTACATAAAATGAACAAGAAACCACCTTTTTCCTTTGCATATTTCATTATTCCTGGAACAATAGTTTTTGAAGATTCTAATAAGCAGCAGAATTTTCACAGTCCTATTTGAGGGTCTTCTGTCTTGCCATATAAAGTGGCCACAGAGAATCCCAGACAAATAGGACAGAAAGACAAAGAATCTTGTCATGACTTCCATTCTTTTTAATTAGATCTCTACTGTTGAATACAATGGTAAGTCTCAGTTTAATATTTCTGACTCAGACAGCTGTAAACTCAGTTTGGACTTGGAGGGAAAAGCCATTGATAGGTAAGACTGGAATATTCAGCAAGTGCTTTAAAATGTAGAATTTGGTCAGGAAAAAAAAAGGTCAAAGTCCATTAAAAATCTATTCTTTGCCATAACAAAGACAGTAAAACATTTTTTTTTTTATTTATTTGTACACATGCACAGACAATAATACGATTTTTGAATCTGTACGTCCAACACATCCCTGGTAACACCAATTATAACAGAGAGCTTAAAATGGAAACAATGTGATTCCCACCCGCAGGAAAAAATCTCTAGTCCAAATCCACAAAAGATATTCAACACAGACGTAGACAGACCCTAAAGCAGAAGTCTGATGACTCAGAACTCTCATGCTTCTTGCAGAGGTTCTTCATTTATGAGTGCAACACTTTAGCAATGAAAGTTACATTAAGTTTTACTACCACTTTTATTGTATTATAAAGGAAAAGGAAGTAATAAAGTTACCGAAGTTACATTCTTCTCCAAGCTCTCGGCCAAATTTCAGCATTGCATCTGCCAGCAAGGCTTCAGCCTGAGGGTAACCTGGTCCCTTTTCCTGTCCTCGAATTTTTGACATGGTGTTGATCATGCTGAGTTTAGCTCTGGAAGCTGAAGTAGGCAAGTGAGAGAGGTTACAAAAGTGCAATAGCTTGACTACACAGAGAGGAAAGCATTCTTTAAATTTAACAGAGGTACCTACAATGTATTTGAAGGACATAATCTACATGTAGGATTTAGTCTTATTTTTTATCAATTATTTTTGAGGAAAGGAATGAAATATTGTTGGTCATTGACTTTTTTTCTTCTGCTGGTATGCCAGAGAGGCTCTGTCCTGATCTTTAAGTCAAAGGTTCCCTTGAAATTACTTTGACAGAAGAAAGTTCAGGAACAGTCCCAAGACAGCATATTTGACATGTGCTGCAACTCAGCTAGAAAAACCTTAGATATTCTCACATTCTTAATCTTAAAATACTCAGGTACCATATGGACAGCAGACTGAGCCAGACTTCCTCTCAAGGGAAAACCCAGACTAGGTGCACTTGAGATTAAGCTGTGGTGCCCCACACTTTAAAAATGTTGCAAGGATTTTCCATTGTAGAATATTAAATAAAACCTATGTCCCCAAATATGATGTCCAATAACTTTAGAAAAACTTTTTGGGTTTTCTGGGGATGTGGGCAAACTAACATCAATATGGTTTTCAACTGTACGTTAGCTTGTATTTTATTTCACATTCACAACTGCAGATCAGAAGAAAGCCCACCATTATCATAACAGATTAAAACAAAGACAGTAAACATAAAAGAACTAATTTGTATGACTATGTGCTTTAGTGAATTTCTGCAACTACAGAATATGAATGGCCTGCATAGAGTGAATTAACTAACGGTCCTTGACCTCAAATTTTGCCAGCTGAATCCTGTTGCCAACAAAGCTGACTCAGTGAGTGTTTCTACCTGCACCATTGTGTGTGCCATGGAAGGTCAGCTGTGAATGGCTTTACCTTCCTCCTTGCAAAGGCTTAACTTTGTTAGTTGCTCTTATGAGTTAGTATTTTTGTTTGGAAAACATTAGTAGCTCACACTGTTGTGTGTTGATTTCACTGGTCAGAATTCAACCTGGCACAGGTTCCTGCAACAAACCAAAACATTAGCAGACTGGAGTCAACATGTGTTTTACTCTTGATTTAATGTTGAAAGTGCACATTAAGACATGGTTCCTGTTGCTGAATATGTTTCCCTTTGTGGCATACAAATATATGCACAGCTATAGACACAGAAACAGGAAAATCGGGCAAGTGTCATAGTACTTATTTTGCTTGAGAAGTGGCTCTGAAAAGATAACATCTTTAACATATACTAATTACAGTTTTGTAAGCTTTCTCACTACCCTTGAGTGGCACAAGATCATGTTTTTCAGCATTTAAGCTTCTTGCTGCCTTCTGTTTCTACCCACTACAAAACCACAGTCAGCAGAATGTCTGACTGTTCAGTATAAGAAACTGCATTTTAATGAAGTGCTTGGCCTTTAAAAATGGCATTGAAACGATAGTGTCAATGGAAAATACAGAAGCACAAAAGCAACTAAGGCACAAACAAAACCAGTCAGGAAGGGAAGCAGCAAGCTGAATAAAAACAGGGGCAAACAGGAGTTACTTTCAGAAATAAAAGAAAAAAAAATCTAAAAGGGAATATGAAAAAAATTGAAGTGGCTGTATTCTGGAAAGGCAGGTAAGAGTAGAAGTCAAAAGTTACAGGAAAGAATGATAGAGCTGAAAGGACAATAAAGGATGAGTAAGAACAAGTCATACACAGAAGAAAGGTAAGCATGAAAAACTTATGCCTCAGTGATTCATCTAATAATTGAATAACGACTACATTAGAATCCTGATTTAGTAGGAAATCTTCCATCTACAAGGGGTCTCATTCCATTTTGCTTCTATCAAAGTTGATTCCATTAACTTCCATAGGAGCAGACATAAGTTTATGCTCAGTACATTCTCAAAACCCCACCCTGAGCCCTTTCTTTTCTATTGCTTTATCGTGCTTGTGTCACTTGCTCTCTTCTCAACTTGAGTGAGCACAGGCACAGATGTACAAAACACCATACAGAAGTGACCTGAATGCTTGATTCTCTTCCCAGTTGCACACCCTCTCCTGTACATTGATTCACCTAATGATACTAATGATTCACCTTAACATGAACTGTGAACTGAGCCATCGCACATCACGAGAATGCTGCAAAAAGAGTTCAAACACAGCTTCAGCAGTCAGATCAATCGCTCATTCCTTGTACTTTCAATCTCATTCATCCTGCACCTCTTTTTTCTTGAAATTATGTCACGTACATCTCCATGGGAAGTCTCTGAGCCTTTATCATGTTCAAAGTAGCTACTTTCAGCTGCCCTTCAAAAATCCCCATGTTTTTTGTCAGAATTGGGAAGTCCAAAAAGCTCTCTTTCTCATTTGCACTAACCTCAAGCTAACACCTCTTTCCATAAATTCATCTTTGTCTTTAATCTCTTCCTTTCCCTTCCCTTTCCCATTTCCTTTTTCTTTTTTCCTTTCCATTTTCCTTCCAGCATTAGTTATTTAGCTGTTTAGTAAAGACAGTGCTGCATACTTCTTTTATTGATCCTTCAAAACACTATGAAGCCAATTGATCTCTAGGATCACACTGCAGCTATCTAATTATTGATAATTATTTATAATTATTGAATTGAAGAAATAAGTAATTTTCCATGTAATTCTTCTCCCTATAGAGAGCCCTTTTGTAATTGGCATAAAACTACTTATCAGGTAAGAGCTGGAAAGTCCTCCTTTGCTCTTACTTCATCTGCCACCATTGCCCAGCTGCAGAATGAACAATATGATCTCATTTGATATGCAAGAAAGTAAACTTTCCTCCTGCCTATTACCATTTCAATTTTCTGGTCCTACTTGCACACGCCACAAGCAGATGTAGGTGTGCGTAGCTATAGCATGGAAACTGCAGTTTCCTGCAGTACCACAAACTTACACCAGCCTTAAGTGTCTGAAATCACGCCATCAGCTACTTCCAGAAATTTTTCTCTCTGCTGTTGCTGTTGAGCCTCTTCTGTGATTCACAGCAATCATAATCACTCAGATGTGTCAGCAAGGCAGCCAGAGAAGCACTAAACAGCCAAAGCTTATTACTCAGTCTATTCTATGTTTTACAACAGCAGCTTGACAGTAGTTAACAATTGTATCACTAGCTCCACAATGTTTGTCAGTGTTATTGCTTTCCCTGCACAGTGCTTGTTGATGATGAGCAATGAAGTTGTGGTCTCAAGTCATAAACAGTATTTCATTTGTTGACACAGAAACCGTCCTAGTCATCGGTATTTTCTCTCTAGCAGTTCTTGAACCTGTAAATACTAATCCCCGCTTTTTTTCCAGGCACTCACAGCATCATCAAATTATCCTTCTTTCTTCTGTGGTCTAACATAAAAACATATTAGATGACAGTATTAATTATATACAATTAATTAATAAATGATATCTAATTATATCTAATAAAAAAAAGTTAGACCACAGAATTAATAAAAATTAAGCTATACCAGCAACAGTCCTTCATCCTAGCACACTGGACTTCAAATATTTCACACTAGCTCCAATTTGCTTCCAGATATTAGGAAACAAATTCCTCATAGTGAATGAGTGATTTTGGTCCGTACTTCCATGAATACTCTAAGATACTTACAGTAGATGGAAGGCTCCATTTTACCTTCATGTGTATTATGCATAAGCATTGACTCCATCAGTGGAACAGGCTGTCCAAGGAGGGTGTGGAATCTCCTCTGGAGGTTTTCAAAATCCGCCTTGATGTGTTCCTGTGTCACCTGATCTAGATGAACTTGCTTGAGCAGGGGGATTGGACTAGATGATCTCAGAAGTCCCTTCCAAATCCTACCATTCTGTGATTCTGTAACTTATGCTAGTATCAAAACCCTTATATTCCTAGGTCACTATACAAGTACTAAGTTCTAGAATATAATAGTTTATTTGATTATAAGAGCTGCAGATCACCATTTCTTGTGAGGACCCTTTTGCAATAGTGGAGCATGCAGTTCCCTGTCAGCCCAATCACAAAACCTTGCTTTCATACGATCTCAGAAACCAAATACTTTCTTTCTATTTTGAAGATTACATTTAGTCAACTCTTACATCTCTCTATCTACCCTTTTCTCCAGTTCATCATCAATAGCTCTTTTGCATCCTTTCCTTTGTAGAAATTCTAATGAGGAATAAGTAGAATAATGAGAAATAAGCAGAAGACCAGGTAAAAGGTGTTATTACATCTCTTCCTCTGCACTGCACGAGGTTGCTTCAAAACTTCATCTTTCTTCCCACGGCCTGCAAGGACTGTCTGGTCCCTTTCTCTCACACAGGGTGAATGACCAGGATGACAGAAGAAAAGAGTTGTCTCATGCAGACACCCTTGCTGTACCACCACACCCATGGGCTGTTTACCTGCCCCCAGCCCACCCACTTCCCCATGGAGCTGCCTGCTGCCTGGGGTTGCGGCTCCTCTGGTGACCCAGCAGTGGGGATGGAGCAGTGGGATGGACCCTGGCTGCCAGGCTCTGACTCTCTCTCTGTTACTTCACAGTAATTTCACCAATTTTCTGTTAATCTTAACTGCACCAGTAATGATGAGATCTGTCAGACTTACATATCATTGAGAAAGAGTATTTTCAATAAAATTGCTCCAAATACTGTGAGACTGTGAAGTTACATTACCTGGATTAGGCTGAAGATACTCTATTGTCTTTGCCATAATTTCCATAACTGCCCTGCTGGTAACGTCCACTTTCTAAAGTACAGAGAGTTAACAACAAGAAACATGAAAGAAAGGTGTTAGATAAAATAAAGACATTTTACTCTCTTCTTTTTGTTCTTAAAATTTTAAAAGGCTTCTTATAATTTTACTTTTGTGTCTCTGAGAAAAGAATGGTGATAAATATCTGGAAAACTAACAAAGCATGAATGCACCATCTGAGCTCACAGCAGACCCATGCTGAAGTGAGGCCATTAGTAGAGAGTGCCTCAGGACACGTTAGGAATTTGAGACTACTCATACAATGCTGATACTTTACAACACCCACCCTGGAAAGCATCCACACATACGGAAAACTTTTTGATAGAATAATCACTGAAAACTATTTGAAGAGTTGGTCATCTTTGATTGTCTAGTAACTGGTAAAATGAGTGGACAGCATATGCCAATCAAAACCAATTGCCAGTGACAAAACAGGTTGTCTACCTCTTTCAGAGTGACGTCTAGTAAAGATGGGGTAACGATGACCAGGTATTATTCAATTTCCAATTTCAAGAAACCTATCAGCATGGACACACTGACCCTTTATTTCCCTTGTCTGACTCCATGAAGAATTATTTTATATTTAGGAGCTTAAAATACTTAGGATTTAATAGCGTTACCTTCTTTTACCATAACAGGAATTCTTGCTTTCTTAAGCACTCCACATGCGGTTCTTAAGCTGCATATAAGCAAAATATGCAACTACTCTCCCTCCTAGAATCTGGTCCCAAAGAAAAAAGTGCTGTTTTGGCAGATTTGGGGATCCCCACAACCTGTCCTGTAGTCTGCATTTATGAACACACATTGCATTTCACCACAGGGCAGCCTGTGTCCCACAGAGTGATCTCTTTTAGCATAATGGCAAGTTCCTATTTTAAAAAATAATACCCGAGATAGGATGGTTTCAGCACACTGTGACTGACGTCTTTCCCCGTTTCCTGTTGCCACTGCCATCTGCCAGGTCTTGCTCTGTGCTTCACAAAAAGAAGCAGAAGAGGTCTGCCAGCCCTGGGTGAACTGCTTGGTACAGAGCCCAGAAATGGCTAGAAGGCTGCAGAGGAGAGTGAGGGTAAAGGAACAGAAGGTCAGGGATAAGCAGGCAGGGAACGTATATTCACTGCCTGCAGAAAAGCTGGCAAGGAACACGGAGCCAGGCAGGGACTGCAGAGGCAACTGATGAATTTACTCCATTCTCTTCTCAAATTTCAGTACTCTTATCTCCTGGGTTGCCAACCCATGCCACCCACAAGCATTATGTGGCACTCATCCCTGGCTGCTGCGATGTCCTATTTTCTACTCCAAACTGTGCATCAGTTTTCTGAATTTTTGTTAGCATCTTCCAGTTTTCACAGTAGTGCCTATACTTGTGGCACATTCAAAGAGAAGATGGGCAGCTAGGGAAAAACCAACTCGACAGTGATTTTACTGCAAATAGTACAAAAGATATGTTCTTCTCCTTTATTTTCCATCCAAGCCTTTTTCTCACAGTACAGAGGTACAGGTCACTAGCTTCTGTTTCTCTTGATCAGAGTTATATATCAGACATATAGCCTACACACCACTTAGCAGTAGCTTGTGTACAAGATTTGATAGTCAAAGGCAGAAAAAGCCTTGCCCCTACCAATCCTTTCACATGAAATATTATCACGGCCACACGTAACTGTGGCTTGTGTCTTTCCTCCTGCCATCATTCAGTACTACCACTGCCAGTCTCAGCAAGTAGTCTGTTGAGGGATTAGCCATCTGCCCAAGTGCCACTGACCCAAGGCACTTTACCAGTGGAGGCTGCCTAACAAGACTTCTGAACCTGTGAATGAATATTCCACTGCCAATGTCAATCCCATTCAGCAGGGAGCTCCGGCTCCTTTTCACTGAGGCTCAAGGATACGGGAATTACAGACACCCTTTGCCATTGAAATGACCATCTTGTGGACACACTCTGCTTTCAGAGGTCCTCTACAATGGTTCAACTGAAGCTAACTCATAGCTGTCGTCAGTCTCAACCTCTAAATGAAATACTGGCATTATAATGAGTGCCATATATTAGATATGCCTTGGTTAAAACACACAAAAAAATAAGAAGCGGAAAGCTCAGTCTTGCTGAATAAAAATTAAGTCTTTCAAAATTATTTGACTGATTCAGGGACAAAAACTTTGAAATTCCTGTCCTAGAACAGAAAAATTAATGGTAATAATGAATACACACATCTGTATTTTGTAATAATGAATACACACATCTGCATTTAGACTTACCCTTTCCATTTCCTTGAAGTCATCATCTAGTTTGGTTCCTTCTGCACCTCCTACTTTTTCACTCACTTTCTGCAGTTAAAAAAAGAACAACAAACAGATTCAGTAATAACAGAAAAATCTAGCCACTGACCTTTCTGTGGAAACATTAGGGGTTTATCTTCTGTGGATAAAACAGTCAGACATATTATTCTTTCTGAAAAACTTACTTTGAACACACTTTAACTCAAGTTAAACAATCAGAAAATAATATGTTACTGCTTAAGTCTGAGAGACTCAATTTTCTGCTGGTGCTTTGCAAGATCACACATCTTTTTCTCTGTTAAATTAATGTCTGTATCTTGGAACTTATCAAGAAATTAACCAACAAAGACAGATTTCCATTTATCAGACAGAAATATCCACAGTTGTGTGTGCTGATGAAAAAGAAAGTGATTGGATGAATGATCTGGGGAAGGGGTGAAGGTGCTATAAAATTTCTCATCAGAGCTCAAAAATGGCCTCAGCTGCTTTATCTAATGTGTGTATTAATGCAACATCAAGGGTAACAATCATGCTTAAGCATAAAGCAAGAAGATCCCAGGCCCAACTCTGGCCACTCAGGAAGCAACAGGCACCCATGTCTGAGAACTCTCAGAAACATACCAACTGAAGACACAAACCAGACATTCAGCATTAAAAATCAAGTTTATCATTAAAAACAACAGATACAAGAAACCTTTACATTCATACAATGCAAGAACTTGAGGTTCATGAGTTATATATAGAACACCCATTTGACAGCTGCATTGTAATGAATGAAGGGAATTTGGTGTCATGTCTTGAGCAAATACTTCATTCTTTTATAAATTATGCAGTTTTAAAATTAATTGTAAAAATGTTTTTGTGCTACCAACCATTCCACTTCTCTGATTCAGTGGAACATGTTGAACTGAGTTTCCCTTTACTGTCAGTAAGAGTGACAGTGGCAGATTTGAAGGGTAACTGCTATGCAGCACCATTCTAAATTGCTTTTAGCAATTGCACTGTCAGTTACAAAGTGTTTCAGTGGTGTAATTTCACATCAGTCAGGTGTGTATGATCCAGTGAATGCATTTGTATTTGACTGGGCTGGTATTTGTCATAAGAAATTCATTAGACATACGTCTTTCTGTTTTCTATCAATTTTTAGCTCTTTGTACTGAATATCATTTAATTTTACAAACTTTCTTGGGTGCCTTTGAATCATATTTAGTCCATTTTAACTAAGTGTTAAAACTCATTTTAGTGACCTTACTTCTGCAATAAACAAGGAAAACTAAAGTTAAAATAGCACTTTTTCCCCTCTTGGTTTCAACCACTGTGTTAACTCTTCTATAGATTTCTTTTACTATAAAGAGGAAGACCCACAGTCAATCATTCACATACCACTAACTAAATCTAGACATTTGATTAATTTCAAATTCACTCCAGCTCACCACAACAAAGCTGCAAGAGCAGCATGGCCAAGCACTTACTAATGCAGGCTGTAATTATCTGTGCAACATGAAATGGCTATTAGCTCTGTTTGTTTTCTGTCAGCACCTTGCAAATTACTACCCAAAATAGTGTATTAATTAGACATCAATACTATGAATTATCCTGAAAAACAACCAAAGAACTTTACTTATCCCTTCTTTCCTAACCAGAAGAAATGTGTACATTCATGCAGACACTGACTTGTCATAAATCTGAATGCAGAGGAGTTTTTATGGTTTCTATTACTGAACAGAGATTAGTGAAGTTCCACAAAACCTCACTCAGTGATGTCAGGAATAATTCTGAAGTGGACAGAGGGTGGTGATCAATGGCACAGAATTAAGTTGGAGGCCTCTGGCCAGTGGAGTTCCTCAGGGATCGGTTCCGGGGCCGGTCTTGTTCAACATCCTCATCAATGACCTCGATGAAAGGACCAAGTGTATCCTCAGCAAGTTGGCCGATGACACTAAACTGGGAGGACTGGCTGATTCCCCAGAAGGCTGTGCTGCCATTCAGTGGGATCTCGACCGGCTTGAAAGTTGGGCAGAGAGAAACCTCCTGAGGTTCAACAAGGACAAGTGCAGAGTCTTGCATCTGGGAAGGAACAACCTCATGCACCAAGACAGGCTGGGGATTGACCTGCTGGAGAGCAGTTCTGCAGAGAGAGACCTGGGAGTCTTGGTTGATAATAAACTAAACATGAGCCAGCAACGTGCCCTTGTGGCCAAGAAGGCCAATGGCATCCTGGGATGCATCAAGAAGAGTGTGGCCAGCAGGTTGAGGGAGGTTCTTCTCTCCCTCTACTCTGCACTGGTGAGACCTCATCTAGCATCCTTTGTCCACTTCTGGGCTCCTCAGTTCAAGAGGGACAGAGAACTTCTGGAGAGAGTCCAGTGCAGGGCCACCAAGATGATCAGGGGACTGGAACATCTTCCTTATGAGGAAAGGCTGCGGGACCAGGGGCTGTTTAGTCTGGAGGAGTCTGAGGGGAGATATTAACATTTACAAATATCTAAAGAGTGGGTGTCAGTAGGTTGGGGCATCCCTTTTTTCAATGGTATCTAGCAACACGACGAGGGGGTAATGGGATGAAGCTGGAACACAAAACGTTCCATTTAAATATAAGAAAAAACTATTTCACTGTGAGGGTGAGGGAGCCCTGGCACAGACTGCCAAGGGAAGGTGTGAAGTCTCCTTCCTTGGAGATCTTCAAGACCTGCCTGGACATGTTCCTATGCAACCTGATCTAGGTTGACCTGCATCTGCAGGGGGATTGGACTAGATGATCTGTAAAGGTCCCTTCTAAACCTATCATTCTCTGATTCTATGAAGTCAGCCCAAGCAGTTGCAACAGAGCCCACATCTATGTCATCACTGTATTGACTAAATTTAGCCTTCAGTCCATTTATATCCATCCTCCAAATCAACTGTTAAAGCATTTTATTAAGGCTACTGCTCCACTTTTGTCTAAGATTGTCAAATTTGATTAACATGAACCTATGCCAGTTTACATAACTTGAGAACCTGCTCTCATGTTAAAGTTTCAGAAGCTGTCAGAAACATTGTAATAGCTACAGCTAGCCAGAAAACAAAAATCTCCTTTGCCATGTCATTTGAGTTGACGTTTCAACATTTTGGTGCTTGTTTTACAACAAAATAAAAACTAGAACTTTTAAGTTGTCTTTGAAAATGGTAATATAACATCTCCTAGTCCAGTCATATGGTAGAGTCAAGATGTAATCTGACATCACAACCAGCATTATTTAGTTATTTTATGACTGTGCCTTCTCTTTCTAATGATTATCTATTTCATCTTGCCTCCATGAAGCCTGTACAAAAAACTATCGTCAATATATCAATACATTATAATGAAAAACAATGTTTGACATACATTTTCTGGGTGAAAATACTTTTGTGCATCAAAAATACACATATATTTTCTACACCTAAAAAGGCCATGTCCTATATTTGTGATCTCCAAATTTTGTATGACAGAAAACAAGTGCTATGTGCCTTACAGCAATTTCCAGTTTCACAAATATCTCATTTCCACTCAGGCAAAACACTAACTTTACATCTGCTGGTCAGAAGAGTTTCAGTAAGGACAACAAAAGTGACACAAACTAATGGGGAAAAAAATAAACTTGGGGTTTTTTGCCTGGCAGATAACATTTAAAAAAAAACACAGGGTTTTGGTAAATGCTGCCAGGATCTGGAATATAAGCCATAGTGACAGTATGGTTTGGTAGATGTTTTTCATGAGAAACCACAAAACTTACTAGGACTTAATTATAGAGGCATTTGTTCCATTTTTCCATATAGTTGTGCATTTTTTTTCTTTATTGCTGTGTCATGATGCAGCCTGTCACAAAGAACAAAAGAATGCTTCTGCAGTCACTATGAAATGCTGAAAATTCCAGTTGCCTTTTATAGAATACACCGACGATCACTTGTCTAGTATCCCGTAAAGTAGTCTTTTAACTAATGATTATAGGAATCAGATGCTATCACCTCTAACTACTTACAAGATATTAATGTAAACCAAATGTGCAGTTAGTCTACTAGTCCATGGGAACTATGCTCTTCAGCACTACAGCACTGCATTGTACTAGAGTGCCTTCTGAACAATCCACATTTCAAACAATTGCTACCAGAAAGCCTTGCACAATATGATATGCCACTACTCAAAACTGAAAATGCAGCAAGACCAGCATTAAACTACAACAGTAGTCACTGGAGTCTACAGTTTTATTAATTTAATGAAATACTAGTTTGGCAGCATGTATATGAGGCAGCCTTGCTTCTATACAAGGTAGAAAGACACTTTTGACTACATTATCACTACAATATGCTGCCTTTGCCTATGATGCAAATTGAACACCCTGTTTTCAAAGTAGTCTCATCACGCTAAGAGTGAAAAAAGTAACAGTTTATTTATGGTATGCATTCATAGCTCTAAATATGGAGTAGAGCAACATTTTTACGCAAAATCCACAGCAAAATAATCTATTTCTTTACAGCTGCAGTGGGTTAACTCCAGACAGACACTAAGCACCATGAATCTATTAGCTCACTGCCCTCATCTCCCCATTGAGATGGGAAGGAAAATAGGGGAGAAAAAAAGTAAAGCTCCTGATTTAAGATGAGAACAGTTAAGCAACTAAAATGAAAATAAAATAAACCACATAATAATATAACATAATAATGATAACAGTAGTAAGTAAAATAAATATGACAAAGGAAAAAAAATCTCAAAAAAAAAATACATCAAAACCCACATGTGATGCCCAGTGCAGTTGCTCATCACCCACTGGCCAATGCCTGAGCGGTGATCCACCCAAACCCACCAACTGCCCTCTGTATATATACTGGGCTGAGATGCTGAGGGACATAGTTTAGTTTAGTGATGGGCTTGGCATTGTGAGGTTAGTGGTTGGACTTGATCTTAAAGGTCTTTTGTAACTGTAACAATTCTATGAGTCTATGACACACTTCAAAGGTTTTCCAACACTGTAGGCTTTTCAAAAGGAGAAAACATTTGATAAAGTACTTTCTAAGAAGAACAATCTCTATTTTTTTAATTCTAGCATGTCACTTCACACATTAGATGAATACAAAACTGCCACTTGCAGGCTAATTTTTCTGTCTGTTTGATCCTGCACAGCTTGGCGTTTATGGAATTAGAATTTACTATCTCAGAAAATACGTGCCAAATTACACTCTCAGCAATAGCAGCAAGCAAGAGAAACTTTCCGCTAATTTCAGCTATATTAGAATAGTGACTAAAAGAAAAGCCCACCTCAAAAGCATATGTAAATTGCCTGTATTTTAGACTTCTTCAACTGACATCAAAATACAGAAGAAAAGAAAGATCTTTTCCAGTTTATCTTCAGAGTCATTAAGTGGCTCACAGCACCTTACCCTATGTGAGAAAGGAAACTAATGTCTGATTTCAACAGTTGGAAAGTGATCTTGTTCAAGTACTTCCGGCAGTTCCAGCCATCTGGATGAGAGAAGTCCTGATTTACAAGCCAAATGACCTAATATCATTAGAAATCTTCAGGAAACTCAACGTGTGTGATAAATCCCACCAGAAACCAGAGGTGTATGATTAGCCTTAGACTTACGTCTCACTCGTTTGTTAGAAGAACTGAAAAAAGCCAGCACTTACATTAAACACAAAACATTTCACAAGACAGGAAAGCTTATGGTACTCTACCTTGCTTTTCAATTTTTCAAAATTTTATTATGTTTTCCTTTTATTTTGCAAACACTCTGTGCAAAAAAAGGACTGTGTAATAGGATATGGCACGTGGAACAAGCCAGGCTGGGATGGCTACAAGGGCAGTCCACGATGCCAGCAGGAGCTCACCAGTAGAAGATACTACCCTTGCAGAACTGAGGAGTTCTGATAGTGCCTCTATATCTACAACAGAAGCTGTAAGGAGTCACAAAGACATTGTGAAAGCCAAAAAAAAAGAAGGGGAAGGGGGACAAAAAGACATTGGGAAAGACAAAAAAAAAAAAAAAAAAAAAAAAGAGATCCAAGAATCTCTGGAGAACATCACTGTTTGTCTCCTGTTTGTACTGAGACTTTGATTATATCATTGAAGCTTTGCTTTCCCCTTGGCAAAATGAAGAAACAAATTTGCCTACCACACGAAAAAACCGTGAGCATTGATTTGCTTCTGCTGCTGCTTGCCATCAACTGAAATGTTTGTTATGTAGTTAAGGGACAAGCCTGAGATGATCTTTTCCCATTCTCTTCTGTCACTCAGCAGATACATTTAATCAGGAAATAATATACTCCCTCCCCTGAGCGCACTGAAATCACTTTCTTTCTGTGAGAAATTTTTGTTCGCTGGCCTGTTTCACCACAATACCATACCAGTCACTGGCTAGGTAGGTTTATTTTCCCTTGAAAGTTCCCTTGAGTTTGCTGTAGGATGCAGAATGTCCACAATAAAGTGCACTATTCAAAGATTAGGAAGCAAACTGAATTTTGGCAACTCAAGAGGAAAAGGTAAGGCTATGACTGGACTCTAAAAGGCTTTGCCTTTATCTCTCACAAACACCTTGGTATTGCTAGTCATCACAGCTTCTAGTAGTGAGACCCATAGCTCTGTTAAGAGCTTCACTAACAGTCTGTAAGCAGGTCAGAAAGCCAGGGAAATTGGCTACAGATGTGACATACATAAGACAGATGAACTGGCAATGCTAAAGACAAGCTGTTGCCAAAGCTTGCCAGCTCATGAAGGACATTCTTCCTTCGTGGGACAGGTTCTCCAGTAATGCCAGCAATAGTCTGGAGCAAAAGCAACATAGCCCAATGGAACTATTTTCCCTAAGGACAAAAAGAGATTAAGATCCCACCTCTAGCATTGTCTCAGCCTAAGAAATATGCATTATGAACCTATCATGTTCTTACCCTAATTTAGAACCAATTCCTAATCACTTTTTTTGTAGCTACAGTGTGAAAAAGGAGGGAAGTGAGTGTCTGTATCAATCACTTCTTTGATCAATCTGATGTAGCATTTTGCTTTCTCACTACTAGAAAGGACCACACTGCAGAATTCCTGCAATCCCAGCATCACCAGGGGAATCATTCACATTCAGCGCTAGCACACAATGTGAAAGTGTGCTGCAAGCTTCTGCACTGACTGGAGTAACTGCAGAGCCTCTGCTGCAGTGCCACTGCATTACATTGGAGCCTGTCCACTGGTATGCAAAATACAATGAGAACAGGGAAAGAAGTGCTGAGAAAGTGCTGGTGTCGTGTTGCTCTGCACTGTACCTCTGTAAGGAAAGTCCCTGCATAGACACATCCCCCAGGACAGACAAGGTAAGTACTACCCTAGGGCTGACAAAAATGTAACTCAGTATGATGCATTCCAGTGACAAGTGTGCTGATAGCTGAGACAATGCAGTACATCCGCAATAATTCAGATAATCCGTTTCATGCATTTAAATTTATCACTGAAGTTTTGCATGTCTACCAAACACACACCTTTGGAGGCTGGTTCTCTGCAAAGTTTAAGTTCAGCCAGAAAGCTGTTCACAAGCCCTGCACCTTTGCAGTTTAGAGTGGCCTCAGGAGCTGGCAAAGAGAAGCTGGCAAAAGCTCAAAAGCTGTGAGAGAGCTGAGGACAAACAGAACATTGTGTGCTTTTCCAACGCCCTCTGTCCCTAGCAGGCCACTGGTGTGAGAAATGCAGAAGAAACTGGCATTAAAAATGTGTTTGTATTTGCTAGAAAATGCGTCAATCTCTGCTTTTTTCTTTTTCTTCTTTTTTTTCCAGTACAAAAAGAGGAGCAGAGAATCTATTCCCACATGTTATCTAATTCTCACATGGTATTTCTGCTTCTGACGATAACAGTACCATAACCCAGTCTCTTTAGTGGACCCGTGGGCAATAAAATGCTCACAACTTTTTTACTCCTGTGCAAAAGGAATAAAAACATCCTATGAAAATGCATCAGACACACAACCCATATGAGTTGTCAACACAGCAGTAGTGGGAGCCCTGCCCTACACTACAGTATCACAAAGAAAAGGGACATCTGTATTTCCCCGAGTGCCAAAAATTTGGTGTCTGAGTGTTTCTTCAATGTAAGCGGCTTACTCACCTGCATGGTGGAAAGGAAATCCAGACAGAGGGACAAAACTAACATAACAACACTAAGTTTTCAGATTTCTTGCCTAGACAGCAAGCTTTCTCATCTGGAACGCTATCACATGTCAGTTCCTGACCTATTGCACTCTGTTACCCTAAATAAAACATGTTTTTGTATTTTAGAAGGAGGGTATAAACCATTAAATTACATATTAATTCAAACTTTCACACATTTCTCATGTCTACCAAACAATTTTTATGAAGCTTTAAGGGGAAGATACTTCTTCCAAGTTGACAGAATTGCAGCTTTAGATTTTATTGCTGCACTTTCAGGTAGGTGAGTTGTGGATCTTAAAACTGTATACAGTTGTTTATGACAGTACACAGAGTGGAAAAAAAAAGAAGGAAAGAGAATAGAGAACATGTATCCACTCAGTTAGTGTCCCAATCTGGAGCCCACTAACACCATGTTTATGGATTATGATCCATCTCACCTCAACTACATAAATTAACTCGTGCTTGCTCTGTCTACATAGCTTCTAAGTTCAGAAGAAACCTTGACGTCTTCCTTCTTACTGCTTCACTGGGCACATGCAAACCTCCATAGTGGGCCAATCTGGGTACAGGTAACAAGTGGCTTAAACTGTCCCATGGCTTCTTAAGCCACCAGACTGCTTGAGCTCACCTATGCCATTTCAGCACAAAACTGTTTCCTGCAGCAGTGGTTTAAGCTGCCAGCTGGTAGGCCAAGTACACATTCACTCCTAGTGAAGAAAAATATTTAGTCTTGGCTACTGATCCAGCTAACTTATTATGCACTATACATCAACTTTGAAAAACTAGCAAGCATAGCTTGTCAAAAGTGCTACTGCACAGTCTACACCTCGATAGGATATCCACAAAACTTGGAGTTCAAATATCTGATCAGCATTATGCAAGAAGTGACACAGTGATGTACTGTTGACTGCTAAAACAGACCCTGCAACACATGGTTTTGTTAGACAAACCAGCTACTCAGCTTTGGGGTGTTGTATCTTCTTTCTCTCTGAAAAAGAAGTAAAGTTTAACAGAAATAAATATAACATAGGCTGAACAACAACAAAAAAAAAGGCACAGAAGAACAACGTGAGACATTTACAGCAATTAAATCTCATTTATGGCATATTTTTGTAACTGTACACAATGTACACTAGTCTACATGCCTTCTGCTGGATGAAAGTCAGCTTAGTCTTTAACATCTGGAAATGTGAGAATGCCGGGAACATTAAGAAGCTGCTAGAGGCCACAAGAACAAAACATGGCTTAAATACGATTCATCAATTTAACAGCTGTACAAACTATACTATTGTGAACTCATCCTTTCTAAATTTGAAATGGCATTTGCTGGAATCTGACAGTAAATAAATTGTTATCTGCCAAAGAGAAGACATTGAAGGGAGTTTGTGAGGGAAAGCCTGTCTATAAGCTGTTGCTGATATATTTTATTTCTGATGTTCCTATTGCCACAGTGACTAAAAGGTTGCACTCTGCACAACACAACAAAATGCCAATCAAAACTATTTACATATTTTCCCATGCTGTTGACAATGCTCATAATTTATTAACTACATACAGAGCAACACAAAGCCATTGACCATTTTCAGTTTTATAGTTGTATATTTAGAAATTGCTGAGATCTGCTTTAAGCTTTAACCCTTTAACATAAGCACCACAGAAATTAAGCTGAACACCTATTCCTTAAAATCATGTCCCGTGTCTCACACAAAGACCAATATGTGCCAAAGCCTGGTGCCCTCTTATCAAGGACAGAAGAGCACTACACTACACCAGTAACGCTCATAATATTTCTGGGGTGTCATCCTTGATTGCTTTTGTGCTTCTGAGATGTGTGCAAACAAACAAACAAAACAAGGGACATGATGAGTTAGGATTGCACAAAACATACCCAGCTGTAAGAAAAAAAATGACAGACAGGCAGACCCTGTGCTGTGTACAAGCATGCTGTAATGGCCAGGAGCAGAGTCAGCTTCCATTCTGCAGCTGCAACAAGGTCAGCAAGGGGATTCTGTCAGTCCCCAGCAGTAAGGAGGAGACTCTTCCTATCAAAATGGATGCATAGCCACTACCCTAGGGGATTACTATTTAAATTTGAAGATGATCCTTCTCCTCCATTCACCACTGTGTGTATCAGCTTCCAGTAACAACAGACATTTTAAAATGTAAAAAACCAAAACCTGCATTTACAAACAAGACATCCAAGAACAATCCTGACCTTAACCCTACAGCATCATCCCTAAGTCCTGGCAGTCACACAAACATACCTGTGCACAAAGCAAACTAAGAGCTGAGCCCACTGCTCTCGGATACTTACTTGGAAATTCCAAGAGGTACGAAAGAAATAAGGAAAATTATCATAAAAGGCCCCTGGAAACAAAATCATACTATTGCAATGATCTCACTAACTGGCTCATGACCACTGTCATGCCTGATCATAATACAACATGGAACATGGAACAACATGGATCTGCCCAGAAAATATAACAGGTAAGGTAGACAAATAAATAAACAAATAAACAGTAATAATAAATGCACATGTGAGTAGATTACTTTCAGAGATAAAATAAGTCTGAAAATTACTGATGCCTCCAGAAAAAAAAAAAAAAAGAAAAGACTCCATCAAGATTGACATTTCATCCCTCCTAAATTACACCATAGGCATGTCCCATCCCAAAAAAAAGTGCGACCATCTTTTAGACAGTGCATTACAAACCATAGCAACAAAAAAGGAGTAATATTCACAGATTAAGAGTCCAGAAATGTATGCATTGTGAGACCACATCTGGAATATTGTGGCCAGTTCTGAGCCCCTCAGTTCAAGGAGGACAGGGAGCTGCTGGAGAGAGTTCAGTGCAGGGCCACAAAGATGATGAAGGGAGTGGAGTATCTCCCTTATGATGACAGGCTGATGGAGCTGGGGCTCTTCAGCTTGGAAAAGAGGAGAATTGAAGGTCGATCTCACTAATGTTTCCAAATATGTAAAGGGTGGGTGTCAGGAGGATGGAGCCAGGCTCTTCTCAATTATGACCAATGATAGGACAAGGGGCACTAGGTATAAGCTGGAACATAAGAGGTTCAAAAGAAATACAAGGAAAAACTTCTTCACTGTAAGGGTGACAGAGCACTGGTACAGGCTGCCCAGATGA
>WBNH01003663.1:140154-162612 GCA_013401255.1 Urocolius indicus | reverse complement strand
GCGGCAGCGGGCGGCGGCAGCGGGCGGCGGCAGGCTCCGCCTCGCCTCGGACCGTGAGGCTCCCGAGCGCAGTAGCTGTGGGGCTGTCCCGGGGCGTGTTTCGCCGGCCGCGAGGTCGCTGTCTGTAGCGGGAGGAGAGATGTGAGGTGTCTAAGTGCCGCTTGCGTTCCCCTCGGCGGCGCTTGCAGCGGGCTGTCCCGCAGCAGCAGCGCGTTGCCCTGTGCCCCTGCCGCCGGCGGGTAGCGGCGCGGCACCTGACGGGCCGCCTGCAGCCGTGAGGCCCGTGCAGTGCTGGCTCACCCGCTGTCCCTCGTCCCGGCTCCTCTCGGCGCTGGCGGCGTTCGAAGTAGCGCGTGTCCCAAAGCGGTGTTTAACCGTTGTACTTTTTTTTATAGGTCATTGAAGTGTCTCTCTGGACGTATGGAGTCAAGCCGTCGCGATCCTGTGGCCTTTCCTGCTGCCTCCTACTGTCCCAGCTACAATGCAGAGGTAACCGACTGCTATTTTCCCTAAACGCAAGCTTTTGCATTGCAGGGTAACTTGATTAGCGGGCACTCCAGGGACCGTGACTCTGCGCTGCCATCTGTTTTCAGCTAACTGATATTGGAGGCTGGATTGGGTTTTTTTGTGGTCTGTTAAGAGTTTTGTGTTGCTGTCCTCTAAAACCAGTCCCTGAGAACTGCAGTGTTCTCTCCTTTTTTTGCAACAAAAAAAAAAAGATCATTCCTTGTGTAGACAGAGAAAACCATGAAAATGCGGTTTGTAATCATTTTGCTGTCATTGGTTTTAAGTGTAATCACCAAAAAAAAAAAGTGTCTTGCAGAAAGTCTTAAGGTACTCTTGCTTTGGTGATGTCTCACTGAATGTCAGAGCATTTATGAGTCCAGATGACTACACTTTTGCTTAGCTAGTTCACATTAGTTTTGCCAGTGTAAAAAACAAGAGAAACCCTCAAGCTTGTGGCTTGAATTCTGTCAGCCCTGTGGAAAGGCTGAGCACCTCAGTGGTGGGTTTTTTTCTGTTGTTAATAGAGCAGATATTAGAACTAGAATATTCCACTGAATCGAAACGTGAGTCTGGGAAGTAGATATTTTCTTCCTTACTACAACTGTACTCTTGCAATTTAAATTACTCAGATCCTGATATGTTAGGTGCTACTTTGAAAAATGGAGTGCTGTGCCCTTGGACGTTTCTGGCATTCTGAAAGTGTCAAGAAAGTTGTCATTTGCTCTAGGCTATTTATATTTCCATGAGTTTGTTGATATGTGGATCTATTGATCTCTCATATCTTGTTCTAGCTATTAGGTGTACTTCTGAACAGATACAGATATCTTAAAGCTGGTTTTAATTGAAGTTTTCATGATTTGTGACACTAAAAAGCTGAACCTACACCAGGAAAAAAGTTCCAAGAGCGGTAACCTTTGAGATACTTAAGTAAATAGTAATTCCTTTGTTGTTTGTAATTGTTTGTTAAACTTGTACAGATTGTTAAACTTCTTGAGCAGTTCAAAATGCTTTTATTTCCCTATTTTTTTTTTCCATATACCACTCTGTTGACTGGAAACCAGCTGAGGTAAATGAGACAAGACATTGTAACTGTCATCATACTAGAACTGTTACTTGAATAAACTGTTTCTTAGGAATAATGCATCTGTTAATAATCCCCGATACCTTTTTCTGCCATCACCTGGGAAGCCTTAAAAATAACAGCTTAAGCAAAAGAGCTTAGTGTACATTTGGATTGCTTCACAGTGAAGCAGAGGGGACTGGAAGAAACAGGCTTTGTCAACTTAGAATGATATCTCAAGTATCTCTTTTCAAGGTACAAGGGATGCATCTTTCTGAGTTTAGCATCTTTAATATCTTTCTGGTTCTCACAGCTGTACTTAGAGCATAATATTAGAGCATCTGTTGGCACCATCTGCTATCCAAGATAATTAGGATGGGTCACTTGTTTCTTAGTTTGATTGCATTTCCAGCCTTCTGCACATTTTTGTGTACATAATCCCTTCTATGCATTTTCATCTAAACAATCCATCCCTGTTACCTCAGAGATACTGTGTTAATGTCTAAGGCTTTGGTAAATTAAAAAAGACTGAACTTTTTTATCTTGTATTTTTATAAATCTGTTTATTCCACCAACTCCCTTACAAGTTTGGAAGGTATTGTCCTAACTTGCATTTAGTGATAAAAATATAGTGTTTACGTGCTATATATTCCTTTTCTAAGTAGATTTTGGAAGCTTACAATCTTATCAAAGAGCTGTCCTTTTTTTTTCTTAATTCCATCTACTTTTCCCTTTGAAGCATTATTTATTCACAGAACTGCTGGGGTTTTTGTGTTAGGAGATTCATATTCAGGACTTCTTGGCTTAGACAACAAAAACATCTCCTCAGAATGTTTTTTTCTCTACATTAATTTAATTTTTTTTTGTAACGGACCTATAGAAAATATTTCAGTTTAGCTTGAAGTCAGGCTTTATCAGATAGCAACACCTTCAGCAGAAATGCGAAAGCCTTTTGTTGGACGTCTGAGAAAATCTGCAGCATCACTTCTGTGCAATATATGCACAGTGCACAAATAAACATTTTGTGTGGATCTTGATGTAACAGAAAATTAATTTTCATTTCTTGGAATTGTAGTATGAAACTTGTTCAGGCACACTGAGTAGAAGTTACAGTTTTAGATGCTGAAAAGGGCCTGACTCAATAGTCTATAAAGCTAGTTTCTCTTTGCTCTTTTTCTGCATTTGAAGTGGCTTTTAGGTACTTAGGACAGGAGCAGTAAAATTCACCCTCTTGTCCTTCAGAGGACAAGCTTCTTGTATACAAAAAAACTTA
The DNA here is from genome assembly GCA_013401255.1 of Urocolius indicus. NCBI lineage: Eukaryota > Metazoa > Chordata > Aves > Coliiformes > Coliidae > Urocolius > Urocolius indicus. Next base: position 159,772 of record WBNH01003663.1, on the reverse strand, counting down.
ACTCCTTTTTAGTTTATTGTTCATTTTAAGGCCTAAAATAAAAGAATGTTATTCAAGTTCTATGTTCTAATTAGCACAGTGTTTTGTTAGAGTGGTGACTGTTCTTTGCTCTTTGTCTTCAATGTTATTTATCTCCAGACTTCCTTGACTTTCATCTCAGGCATAGATTCAGGTAGACTCCATAGCTTTGGAGTGAGTTAAATGTAACAGAAACGTTGCTATGAAACAGTTTATGAAAAAAGTGAATCTTTAGATATTAAGCATAGAGTATTGATTTCACAACTCAGCAACTTGTTGTTCACTTTTTTTGGTCATGTTTTTGTATTAGGGTAGGATTCTTATTCAATCTTGAATTGTGTATTCAGCCTTTCCATTTCCTAGTCCTTCCATTCAATTCCCAGGTACTGTCTTTTCAGCCTATTCTTGTTCCTCGTGCTCGCCCACACTTTGTATTTGGCTTTCTAAAAAGCTCAAGCGGGAGAAATATATTCTTCTGCTTTTTTCTTATTTTGAGGGGCACTTTAGTTCCTTAAATATCTTTCATCACATGATAATATTGAGTGATGAAGTTGGTTTTGATTGTTTTTTGGGTTGGAAGTTCTGTGTTTAGAACAAGAATATTTTTAGGACAGGTTGTGATGCAGTTACAGCTACTTTCGTACAGCTGACAGCTTCCTGGAAGTTTGCTTGAACTCTTCTGCTTTGTGCTGGACACAGGACTAGTAAGTTTGGCTTTTGAAATGAGCCATATACCATATTGACTTGCCAGCATGTGCTGTATTTCTTGTCCAACTGTGTCTTGAGGCCTTTTCTTGTTCAGCCTGAGACCCTATTCACATCAGCTGCTTTGAGGATCGTTTGCATTCAGCAGTTTGCTTGTCCTGTACTGTCAGTGTTTGATACTACTTTTGCAACAAGCATAAGTGTTCCTTATGAAAAACAAACAAAATAACCACAACCCCACAAGTCCAGTTATGGTTGTCTTGTCTCTTGCCTATCCCATACATGTTTCAAAAAGACTGAAGTAACGTTACAGTTTCTCTGTGAACTTTCCTTGCTCTTCTGTCTATAACATTGCAGTTATACTGAAGAAGTGGAAGATAATTTCTCTTGAGGCTTTTGATTAATCATCTTTTAAAGCAAAACCCAATGTTTCTAGATAAAATACAGAAGCTAAATGGATTCTCTGCCCTTAATACTTATGCCAAGTCAGGTTTAAAAACCAAAACCTTTAAAAACAAAAAAACAAACAAAACACACACCTCTAGGACTATCATATGTCTGTGTTAATATATGCATTAGATAATTTTCCTCTACACCATCCTCTGTATGTCTCTTCTCTTGGAACATAGGACCTTTGGGAAGTCCAGCATTTATTACAATTAGAGTGCAACATATCCCTGCTCTATTTTGAAGAATCACAGAATCTTAAGGGTTGGGAGGGACCTTGAAACATCATCTAGTTCAACCCACCCGCCAGAGCAGTACCTCCTAGAGTAGGTCACACAGGAACTCATCCATGTGGCTTTTAAATGTCTCCAGGGAAGGAGACTCCACAACTCATCTGGGCAGCCCCCTCCAGTGCTCCAGCACCCTCACAGTGAAGTTTTTCCTTATGTTTTTTTGGAACCTCTTATGTTCCAGCTTGTACCCGTTGCCCATTGTCCTGTCATTGGACATTGTTTATTGAAATCCCCTCAACCATGAGCATGGAAGAAAAACTATTTTTAATTCATTCTTACTGCAGCAAAAAGGCTCTCATGGTCAGTATGAACAAAGAGTGCCATGTCCCAGGGAAAGCTGGCAGGTATATCCAGGTGTAGCAGCACACTTGAGAGCGTGAGTTGCATTTGAAATGTGGGTGCAATCCAGCAAATGTACAAAATATGAGAGTGTGGCAGAAGCCTCTTACTGAAGAACCCACATTACAGGCTGTACTAGGACTGGGTGAAAAAGATCTCTGGTCTGATTTTCTACTGCACTATTTTTGTGTATCACCAGGGGTTTCTTGGATTCCCAGCAGACCAAGTAGATGTTTATGACAGGCCATTATGCTGGAACTTCAGGGAAGGCAGATACTTTTAAGAATTCATGTTGCTTACCATGGATTCCCGTGGTGGAGGAGAAAGAGGTTTTGACAGTGAGACCTGTATTTTCATTAGCTTTATGAGGAGAACTGCCCAATGAAAGGGGACTGGAGTAATAAAAGCTGAGTGTAGGAATGAGAGAAATAAATATAATCCATGGTAGAATTCAATGCCAAAAATACATAGGTACTTCCCTTCAGGGTGAAGAAGAATATTTATGAAAGTTTTCTGTCACTATCTAAATAAGTTGTTAATCCCATGATATCTAGGACAAGTTAATAAATGTGTGAGTATTGTAGCATGTGGGAAGATACATGGAAAGATCTATATGAGGAATAATTGCTAGTTGAATTACAGGATCACTTATGGATTTGCCTATGCTCAGTCTGTGAGCTCTTCTGAGAAGGCACAAGAGAGATTGCTTGATTGACTACCTGGGTTTTTTGCACAGGCAAAAATTTTTTTGCACAGTGAGCAATATACCTGGAATTATATTTATTGCTTTATTCCTCCTCTAAGACTGCTAGGAAGATTGTGGAGACTAATAACTAGGGAGAAACTTTGAGCAGAATGCAGTGATTATTGTTTTCCTGAGAGTTTTCACCCCTTCATTTGCTTTGACAGTCTGGCCAATAAAATTCGTGTATGTCTGTTCAGCACTTAAAAAATTCAGCCAGTTATTGAAATGAGCAGAAGTAGGAGGCATGGATTACAATAGGCAGTAGATGGTCTGTATTACTTCCACCTTGCACCAAAGCAAAATTCTGAAAGCTTTGTTTACAGTATCATCTTTTCTGGTAATTGGTGGTATTCTTTGCTTCTGAGGCTGTAAAGCAGGCTGTGACAGCAGGGCTTACTTCTCAGGGCTCCAACTCGTGAGTGTCCCTTTATTTGGGATAAGGCTGTCAGGTGACTGGGAACTAGGAGCTGTAAGTGGTTCATGTTTGAGAATTAGAGATTTGAACGTTCAACTCAAGAGGAGAATGAATGCTTACCCACAAAAGTCTCTTTATGTTACTTAGGGAGTGCAAAACATCCTGTGAGGAAGAACTGTGTGTTTGTTTTGCAGATCCAAAAACAAAGGAAGGCGGCTATATGTTGGAGATAAGCAGATAGTCTCACTTCTGGTGGCTTTTCCTAGTCCCTTGCTGCCTTCTCTTGGAGTCAGATTTGAGTCCCAGCATCAAAATGGAAAGAAGTTCAGGAGAGAATGGGACAAAAGTAATCCTCTGTGGGTTGGAGTGGGTGAATGGTCTGTTACCAGACAAATTATGAGAATTCTGAGGCCAAGTTTTAAGCATGTTTCTTATGCCTCGTATTTCTGTAATGAATTTAACCCAGGGAAAAAGTTATTGCTTCAAAGAACTATTTTAATCATTTTTTTACAATGTTGTTAAATGGTAAAGTGGTGAAGACCTGATGATGTTCTAATACAGTTTTGCAGTCTGTGCTGTTGCTTAATTGATTTTTCGCTTGATTGCAGATGACTGCACCAGGGATGATTGTAGAGAAAAGTTACACCTACAGTTTTACCCACAGATGCAGAAAGAATGAGACACCTTCTGACTGTCATTGTTGCCATCAACAAGGAGCAAAGGTAGGCTTCTAATTAAGACTTTTTTTCAGCTAATTCTGTTACAGAGATTGTAATTACATCTGTAAGTGTAATCCAGGTCAAAAATGTGACCCTGCAAATATGTAGGTAATTTTTTATGGTCATACCTATTAATGTTTCTGGATCACCTTAATACTTCTGGTTTGTCCCAGAATTTCTTATGTATCTTCCAGGCTTTGGAGTATGACAGCCATTAGTGACCTGTTTACTTTCTTTTACAAATTGACTCGAAAATTAAAGCTGATCTTAATACAATCACTATTTATTTTCTTTTTTAAAGGCTATCTTGCAGCATTTGCTTGGATTTTGTGGTGTCTTAATCCAGACATAATAAAAGCCATTTCAGATACTATTTTTGCCTGATTAGTCTTTGCAGGTTTTATTGCATGTCAGATACCTTTCTGATGTGAAAGATTCCTTTAACAGCTGCCAACTGAAGGAAAAATGAGAGTTTGTTATATAAAAAGGACTTTCAAGTCCTTTTTTTTTTTGTCTAGTTCTTAGTACTTGAAGCAAAACTAGAAGAACACTTTGGAAAAATGAATTAGTAGAATAACTGTCTGTTAAACAGCAGACAAAGTTCTATCACAAGTGTGTCTAATCCTGGGAAAGGGTTTTTGTATATTGTTGTTCATCTTCTGAAGGTGAGCTGAGCCAACTTGAATAGACAGATCTTAGCCACTCAAACACACAAAATTCATTCTTCTTGTAAAAGAACTACCTAGAGAACTGAATCTCTAAACTGTAGCCCCTTTGAAATCCCTATTACTGCTTTGATATTCTTTCATTTCTCTTCTTCCCCATAGCGAAATGTATTATACCAAATTTGTTATTGGTATCACTTTCCCATGTTTTCATCCATTTGAAACTTACAGGAAGTGTAGATCATATTTCCTGCCTTCACACGTCCTTCGATAACAGGATCAACAAAATTATTTTAAGCTTGAGAGAGTTGCTTTTCTTTGTATTGAATTTTGGTGCTGTAAATGCAATATTTAATTCCCTTCCTTCTCACTGACCTCCATATTTGACAAAGCCCCTTCTGGTACTCCAATATGATTGGGAATACACCAGAGATTCTCTCTTTCAGTTCATGGAGTGTTGGAGAAGTATAGTGGTATGTTTCGAATGTGAGTTGGAAATTCTCTGCCACTATCATGATCATCTATTGAAATGTTTATTAGCAGAGAGACTTGAAATCTAATTAGGAAGAACTGTGGCTATTGTAGATGGGTCGGTTAATGTGCCTGAAATGCAAAGATCATGTGAGATAATCAGAACAGGTTATAAACCAACTTCTAATTCTTTAAAATAGTTTTTAAAAACTATAAATCTATTTAGTTTCAGTTGTTTTAAGCCTAAACATTTTCCTTTAATATCTAAACTAAATACTTTTAGAACTGTTTAAGAATGCATGTGTTATGTGTGTGTTACTGTACATGAAAAAATAAGCTATAGTTCTTCCTTGACTGTGTGCTGTCCCATTGGTAAATTCAGGATTGGTGCTAGCGAGTTTTTTTTGTTGAAGCAAGTAGAGCTTGTGACTTTCATCTCTCTATATTGATATCAGTAAGAAGTGTGACCTTCAAAGTCTAAAAGACTGAAATCAAGATATCAGTAAAATTCTTAAGGGATAATATTTAGCATCTGTCCTCAACATATGGATCACTGCTTCTAACTTTTGTGCCCTCTATCTTCAGTATTTTAAAAAAAAACAGACTACTAACAAAATTACCCTAATGCCAGTGTAACTGTTCATAGTACACTATATTCTTTTCAGCTGAATGCTTCCAAGTATACTAGGGTGATGAGATTAAAATATATGTTAATTATAGAATCAAATGTTTAAATGTAAATAATTTCACTCTCAAATGTAGCACTAAAACATGACCAGTCAGGAATCACTAGCTAAGAGGCTTGCTTTTATGTATATTACAGCTTCCTACTGTACTTTCACAAATAATTTCAAGTTTTTCTCCACATGGCTTAAATAATGATCATAGTTACTTCCTGTAGGTTGTAGCAAGTGCATCTGATTAATGAATATGCTGGTTTGTGGGGTTCTTTACATAGGAGAACACTAGACTTGTGGCTTCTGGCACATACAAGATGGCAACAGCAACCTGGCAATGGGAAGCAATGGCACAGACTTTTACTTGTCTGTAATCAACTTCTCTTTTCTCAATATGTTAGAGTTACAGGCCATTATTTCTGCAACGAGACCAGGTTCTTGTAACTAATATACGTTACATGAGGTTAATATAAGGCATGTTAAGTCAAATCTCACATGTGCTCAAAGAAGTTAAAAAAATATGGTTCTGTAATCATATTTCCTTATTCTGTTAAAAAGGAAGTATAACTTCTTGAAAGACATTACTTAAAATAGTTCTCATTCAGAACTGCATTTTAAACTTCTTTCAGGCAATTCAATTTTTAAATGCTGTTTCATGGTAACAGAATTTGACCTAGTTAAATGAGACAGCTTGGAAATAGTTCACTGAATTAATGTCTTATAATTCATAATACAGGGAGTCATTAAATATCTGTCCTGAATTGCTGCTTAAGTGGCATAAAATGCATGCCAGACTGTCACATACAATAATTGACAAGAACTTATTTAGAAATTGCTAAATTAAAAATTCACTTTCTTGCATTGCTTCTGTGTAAATGAACCAAAATCCTTCTTGAAGCTTTCGTCTTTTTTCAGAACTTTTTATTGTAAATATTCAAATTTTACTTCTCTTTTTGTATAGAGAACAGATTAGTAAAAAGGCCATTTCTCCTGGAAGGAAGGGAACTACTCTGTTCTCCAGTTGGGGGAAAAAAAGCTCTGAAATTGATTTTAAAAAAAAAAAAACAAAACTGTACTAATCCTGTTCTTTCAGGTATGAGTGTCTGTGAAAGTCTTTGTATGGAAGTGGGAATCTTTATCTCAGTTTTAGCTTTAGATCATGAATGACCAATAATGTTCTGACAGTGGCAAGAAAAGATTACAACTATTCATTTATATTTCAGATAAAGTTCATATACTGGTGCTAAGTCAAAACTAACTTCTGCAGCTACAGGAGACCTGTATCAGCGCTGAACTGGAGGCTTTAAAAATCTCACTCTGTTATATTGCACAGACTTAACAGCTATATTTTTCTATCTTTTTGTAAATGTGTGAAGTAGATGAAAACACAAGCTTGATAAAGCTAGCTATCTCTTCTCTGTAGTGCATCATAATGTATCTGTGGAGGATGCACTAGCTCTTGTAGTTAAAGCTTTTGGGAATATATTTGCTGAGTGTGAGCAACAGGAGCGTACTAGGGTTTCACACAAGGCAGCTGATCTAGTAGATGATTGCCTACCACGGGAGCTGTGAGATGTGCAGTGTGCCTCTGGGCATTAGACATACTTGTTAAGTGCAAGGAAATACTTGGATTTGAGGGGAGTTGAATGTGGAAGAATGGTTGCATGAGAAAAAGCAAGTAGATGTTTTGCAGCTGACCAAGGAGGAATGTGTTAAACATCACACACAGCTGGTGTAGTTGCTGGGGAGGCAAGGACACACTATCTTTGACTTTTGCAATTATACAATAACAGGTTGTTTTGCATTGAGAAAGGCATGGGAAAAGCGGGAGGGACTGATCCTTTGTACACGCACCAATTAGGAGCTCAGCTTTGCACTATTAATGAGTTAATTAACTAGAGTATAAATGTTGGGTAAGCACAACTAATAAACGAGGCTCATTGATCACTCATATTGAGTACCCGTGTCTTCCCTCCGACGCAACAGTTGAATTCAGTAAGTGACTACGCAAAGACCAGAAAAGGATATTATTGAAGCTGTTGATATTTTTTCCCACTGAAATGCAATTTTAATCATCTTTTTAAAAGTCAAATATGAATAAGCTTGGGTACATGCCATGTAAATAATCTGTAAATAAATGATAGACACTAGAAATTAAAGGTTCATGTAGGAAATTGCAGTGTATGTATTAATGGGAATGTGCATCCTGAAGTAGAGTGCATGTATTCTTCACAGAACTACACACATCATAAGGACATATACACAAGTCTCCTAAAGGGCAATTGCTCTCTCACAGATTGTGATTGCAAAGTGAGTATTTGATCATCTGCTAATGCTGCTGAGTGTTTAAGTTTTAATAACACTGTACACATAGATGCATTGAAGTTAGTAAATCCATCAGTCCATTAAGCAGAATGTAACTCTTGGTTTAACAGAATTCAGTAATATAACGGGATATAAACTTATTTCACTTAAAGTTTAAAATCCAATAGACCACCCCCTCCCCCCAAAAAAAAGCAAACTCAGCCACATATATAAAGTATGGACTTGGAATATTTGTGCCATTTTGATCTTAATTGCTATTCTATAGAATATTCTTGTATTGTGATAAGGTTATAGTGAGATTCTCGCCGGCTTTGACTTGTGCTCTTAATGTCTTTTAAAGAACTGCTTACCGCTTTCTGTTCATTTGAACAAATTGATCCTTCAACTGAAGTTGAAGCTGGCATGTCATGGCTGTGTAAGGCTATGTACGAGCATTGCTACCCGTATCTTAAACCTCCACCTGTTCCCCTGCCAAGCAGGATTGCTCTGAGGGCAGTCACCCTTTCCTCAGGTTCAACCTTCATTTGGGTGACGAACTGTCAGGAGCTTTTCTTCCAATATTATTTCAGTTTTGTATCTCAAAGTAATTAATTGTGTTTTCCTTACTGACTTAATCACTTGCCACAGTACATTAGCTCCTAAAACATGGAACAAAACATAGTAGATACTACATGAACTAGAAGCAAGTAGATGGGTGGGATGTGGAAAAATCTGAACTTGCAAATATTTGGCAGTGATCAAATAATAGTTGAAAGACTAGAACTCAGACATGCTATTTTCAGAGCAAACTTTTAATGTGAGAGAATAGGAGAGTAGGGAAGTATACTATTCTTTATCTAAAAATGAATTCATTCTAACATTATAAAGGCATAAGAATATATAAAGCTCATCTTTCATGTCCTTAGTCTGAAATCAGATTCAACTACTGTCCTTGCATCTCTTTGAAGTTGGTATGGGTCGAGGTGAACACCTGGCTATTTTAGAAAGGCTTTTTTCCCTCCCCTGTTGTGAACTTTTCCCATTCTACAAAGCTTTCTTTTTTAGTTACCAAGTTGGTTGCAATTCTTTTGAGTTACTGAAGCTCATTGAAAACCAGAAGGGCAGCAGAAACGGCGAGGGCGGTTCAGATTTTAAACGCGAATATTCTTGGATGCATAGGAATTGACTGTGGTGCTTTGTTGTAATTTAAATCCTGCTTTAATGATTGAAATAAATAGAGAAGTCGGGGAAAAAAATATTGTGACATCTGCTAAACTGGATAATTTTTCTTTTAATAAATGGTAATGTAAAAAGAAATCAGATGTACACTCTTGACAGCTGTTGATTTTAGTGCTGAATCTGATTCCTTGGAATGAAAATAGGCACAAAACTGTTGTCCTACATTATGGTTATGGATTAAATCCTTAGAACCAGCCTGATATGATGTTTGCCATGAAAAAAGTCACTCAGAAATAAAATCTGTCTTTAACTCTCTATACCATTTGTACTCCGTTTGTCAATTTGTGTTTTAACTTGTGTGCGCAGGTTAACATTAATAACAGGTAGAGTTTTGCTTTGTAGTGTGCTCACGCTAAGATTAGTAACACTGCAGGTCAGTGTGCTCTGTTGTTAAATATGTACAGGAAGGTTGTACTTGTAGCTCAGCGGTTGCACATCTTTTAAAGTAGGGCACAATGAATGGTAAAGGGTAAGGCAGTTGTAGCTGTTGCTGTATGGTGTCACTGCTTTGTAGTGCTCCTTGTTATGTTTCCATATCTGTTTTCAGATAGGTAACTGGCATTTTTTAAGCCTGGTGTTTTTAGACCCTCACATTTAAAAGTGTGTCATATACAAATAAAAACAGGTCTTGCTGGGGTTTTTTTAAACAATAGATAATAAAACCCAAGAACTGTTTCCAAACAGGACTGCCAGATACAGAAGATAATCTTCCACTTCTTTTAGCACCTGCAAAGGGATTTGGACTTCTGGGGTATTCTTGACATCACCCTTCAAAATGGCCACTGCTGGGAGGGACACCAGGCTTCTTGCCAGTGCCAGGTGAGAGTGATTTGTGACCCCACTGCCTGTCAGGTCTGATTTCTGTACTTGCAAGCTTCTTGGTATTGGTCAGTAATTCGGCTTAAACAGAACAGAGGTTTTGGAGCAGTCATGGTCACAAGGAGAGGAGGGAAGGGGTGTAGAGTTAGCTTGAGCTTGTGCTCAGTAGAAAGTCAATGCTTAGAAATGAGCAGACAAGTGACATTTGACATGGACTTGATTTTCAAGGCAAATACTCTTGCTTTGAGTCCTGTTTTCAGACTTTCTAAGGTGACAGCTTTCTTCCTTGGTAGCAGTTATAGTAATAACCAAGCATGATGGTTAAATGTTTGAGTAATTGGTTATCTCTGTATTTTATGGGCATATGACATAGAATATAAAAAACACATTGATGTGCTTCTCTAGTTGTGAAATGGATGTTTTCACTGATCATTAGTCATAGAGTGCTATGGCATTATCGAGTGTGTCAGAGAGCTGACAGTCTGAAAGGTGTTATCAGAACTATAAAAGATTATTAGAGGAATCATGTGTTTACAAAGCTCTTCCTCTTGGCACGGGTTTTTGTTTGTTTTGGTTTTTTCAAGATTATAAAGAGAAGATATGTTTTCTTTGTATTCATTGCAGAAGGAATAATTAGTAATTGGTTTAATTTGTAATGAAGATGATTCAGGTTAGATGTGATAAAGAAGCGTGTGGCCAATTCATATTGAAACACGCTGCCTGGACAGGAACAAGAACTGGGGAGGCAAGCACCCAACTGTGGTAAAACAGATATACATGATTCTGCATCAGATGTTAGTACAGGAAATTCTATTTCATTTTAACGAAGTTCTGCAGCACAATATCAGCTGGAAGAGTATGTTAGCTTTGCAGTGGGCCATTGCCTGAAACCTGATTCAGGTATGCAGAAATAGGATATTGGACTGTATTTTGCATTGAAGTGAGAAGTTAGATGTTAGTTTGTTCTCAAATCAGTAATCAGAAGTTTATAGCAAATCATTAGGTTTGATAATACAGTAAAATGAAACATTGAGATGGCAATTAGCCTTTCTTGGGTGCAAAGAAGGAAACTAATTTTTAGATAGAAGTATGTGTGGGGAGGATGACCAGGTGCAGAAACTACAACCGTCTTACAGCATTTGTTGTATTTTGTCACAGCTATTTGTGTTAAACCAGTACAGCACCAATGGGGAACCTAACTAAGAAGACACTGCTGACACCGTTGACAATAGTGGAAGTCCTGTAACCACGCGTGCATCCTACTTTCTGTCACACTTCAGCCTGGGAGAACTCCTGAAAAAATTAAGGAAGCTTTTCTATTAAAACTAATGTTAATGAATGTCAGTGTTGTACCTTTAATTTCAAATTGGAAGCTGATAAACAGTCACAAAATAAAGTTTTACACATTGTCACCAGTTTCACTTTGTTTGAACTTCATCTGACCATTCCAGTTAGAATGGGCAGGTCTGCTCAGACCTGGCTGTTGGGGCATATTGGATGGAACGAATGGAATTTCTTTAAATTCTTGGAAAGTCTATCAGTTGGATTTGCATTTTACCTTATAGAAATGAAGGTGAAAGGACTGACTTTAGCCTCAACCAGAATTGTTGGTGTTATTCGCTCACTAATTGAAAGCTTTGAAACGGTTCTATATTGGTCTCTTGAATATTGTATTTGTCTGGGATTGGGGTTTACTGTATTTTCAAGTGTCTTCACTTCTGTTATAACTTGAAGCTATAACAGTGGAGAAATTAAGGGAAATATTGAAATAATTCTGTTTAGGAGAGCAGGCAAGTAAATTAGCATGAACCACCTGACTCTGTAGTTACATACAAGCCAATAAAATAGTAGATTTCAAAAATTTTTAAAAGCCGTTCTAATGAAATATCAAGTATGTGTGGATTTCATGCAAAGTAAATTGTAGACTCTCTGCAAAATATGTAGTATAAGTGAAGAAACAATGCAAGAAACATTGATCTTGAAACTTTGTATGGATTTTTCCACCTCCTGAAAGAGTCAGTTATTCCATAGAGAATACAATTTAGATGTACATGATGCACACATTAAGTTACCAAAAGTAACTTCTGTAATATATTAAATATGCTATAGATGTGACTTGTAGCCATAATAGGCATAGCTCATTTTTAGAGGAGTCAATTTTTTAAATGATCACAATGTCTTTAAAAATGCAAAGTAGTTTTTATTTTATGTATTTCTAGTGCAATTGAGAGCTGCTTTTCACAAACGTAGAATAGTGAAGAGCTGACTTAATATGTGTGCTTACCAGTATATCGAAGTAACTCTTTTCGTTCTTTTTGCAAGACAGGCTGTCTAATGCTTTCACTGTGGGTTGTGTGGTGGAGTACTTTGTTGTCTAGAAGGTTACACAGTGGCTTCAGTATTACGTTTTTCTGATAGTGCTTGCTTGATTTGCTCTGTCATAACTTGTGTCGTCAGAGGATTTGTCTTTATTGAATTTGTTCATTCTATGAATTAAATCAATTGATAAATTTAATCTTTCCAAGAGACGATACCAACTATAGATCTTAATTGAGCAAAATTTCCCTGCAGTGCAAAGCCTGGAGAACAGTGCTGTGCTTGAGAACTAAGTGGTGTCTTTCTGCAAGACCTGCCAACTTATTTTTATCTTGCAGCTTTTTTCATTCACTTAATGCATTAGCTAAAACCATTAGGAACTAGCTGTCAGAACACATGTAAGTAATAATATAACATTATTTTTTAAGACTCTCTCTAATACATGTTTTTAACAGTGTTAAAGCATGGCTTCTGTGGTAAGTGATAGTCTAATGGTAGTGCCCTGTTTGGATAGCTAACTAGTGATTGCAGCCCACGTAACTCCTACCTATGCATTTATTTGGCTGTTGATAGTACACTGTCTGAGAGCTGCACACACTTATAAATTATCCTGCTGGTGTCCACATGATTCAGGAGATTGCATAGGCATTCCCAGGGGAATCTGGAAGCTTGTTTCGGAGCCCAGAATTGAACTAATTCTCTTGAGCCCCACAGTAGGTCCTTAATCACAAAATCATTCCCCACTTTCCCCAAAGGGATTAAATGTAATAACTTGTATCATTTAAGGGGTTTTCTTTTTTAACACTTGAGGTTTTGAGGTGAACTTTGCTACAGAGTTACTGTCATGGTTTAAAATCTCCCTTTTGAAGGGCAGAGAGTGGGAAGTTTCAGTGCTGCTCTGGCACATGGGCACTGATCAGGTCATGCTGGCCCTGCAGCAGAGCTCCAGCCTTGAGTGGGAAGCTAGCACCTTGTGCACATAAACCCTCATCTCTCCCTCTTGTGGGGAATGTGCTAAAACTAAATATCCTAAGGGAATAAAGAGTGAAATGGGTACATACCTGCACTGTGGAGAACAGAAACGAAGCGTATAAAAGAGAAAAGGGGTGTTATGTTAGTATAGGAGTCAGCTCCAGCCTCTGACTTCAAATGTGAAAACAAAATTTAAGGGAGCTAACCAAGGCAAAACCACTTTACACCTGCATTTGGTGTAAAGTGAGGCAATTCTGTGGATGTTCACCTTTCAAGAAAATTGGGTTGTTAGTAGCCTTATTGACATGAAACTGCAGAAAAATAAAAGCTGTAAGTTCTAAACAGCATGCCTGTACACAAAGGAAATAATTTTTGAAATGTCAAAAAAATGTCAGTCATTTAAATACAGGGAAAAAAACCCAAACCAACCAACCCAAAACAGACAAAATCGAAACACACACAAACACACAAACAAAAAACCCTCCAACCTCAAACACAGAACCCCAAGCCTTGTAGAATATTGTCAACTAAATTAATTGTGAACTTTGAATTTATTTTCCTTAAGAAGATTCTAAGTAGCTTAGAGTAGTTAAGATACTTTTTGCCATCACTTGCTATTCACAGACTCCTGGAAGTGGAAGTAAGCTTCATTACGGAGAAAGGGAAATGCTTGTTTCTCTTTCCATGAGGTGTTTGGATGAGATGTGTCCGATTTTAAATTGGTCAAAAAAGCCAATTGTCCTTAAACATTTATAGTATGTGGGAGTGTGCAAGAAGAGCAATGTGCACCATTATATGGGTGAGTAAAGAAGAAAAGGCAAACTGAACCTCAAAGAGATAACTATTTTAAGTCCTACTCCATTTTAAAACAGCTGATGCTGATTCCCTTAGGAAAGAAGCTGAGGTCCTGGGCCAGGGCAGGCGCCACAGGCCCCTGCCATGCAGTGTGGCCTGGAGGGGAAGGAATCTCCTCAGATGTGGGAGTACCAGGGCTCCAGCTCAAACAGGTAAGCCACTGGTTGTAAGAAAGCAAAGGAGAGAGATCGACTTCCCACTTAGCTGCTTTTGCTGCTAATTTTTGAGTCGCCTGTGAGTTTCTGAGGGTTTTCTTATCAGAGCTGATGGCTGTGTGTGTAGAGCTGCATAAAATGGGCTCACTGAAGCCAGGGCTGGAGAAGACTGAAACTTTAGCAGTTGTCAGTCTCCTGGTCTTCAAAACTTCGTATTACACCTAAAGATGGAAATAAATACAAAGCGTGGCCAGCGCCAGAGGCCCGCAGGAGGTGTGGTGTGGACACCAAATCACTCTCCACGCATCCTTCAGTCGATCTGCTGTTTATTTCCTCAACTGCTTAGTTGCGCAATAGTCCCTTGAGGCCTGCATTGTGTTTTACAAAGAAGAAAACGTATCAAGTGAGATTTTTAACTGTATTCCTGCTCCAGTGATGAAGCAGAAAAAGGAAAGATAACTTTCATCTGTAGTTAAGGCTGACATATGGCCCAGAGTGCTTGAATTATTGAATGCTTTTCATATCACCAGTACTACTGTTGATTTAGGCGTCCTCAGGGCTCATGTGGTGATATATTTTAAAGGCACTGTATTTTTCATCTTGCACTCTTACATCTTCAGCTGGATTTACTTTTCTGACAAAAAACTTTGATTCAAAGTATTTTTCAGGCAAACAACAGTGCTGTTCTGACCTGCTTTTGAACTTAAATGTTTTATCTGGAGTAAATGAAAATGTTGAGCTGTAGTCCTTCCGCAGAAGTCTGGCAAAGTTTGAGTATGCAAGGCAAGAAAAAGTGACTTCTTCGTTTAAAATGTGTATTTTGGGGCATATAACTTTTTTTTTTGCAGTGTACCAAAAACATGGGGCCATTTCAGTCTGACGTTTTCCTAGGCCCATGCTCCTAAGGCAACAGAGGTAAGAAGAGGAGCATTGGTGAAGGGAACACAAGGCTACCCAAGGCTGCCCAACTCCCTGACTGGCGGCTGCGCTGCACCGTGCTGGGCAGAGCTGCTGTGGAGGGAAAGCAGCTCTCGCTACCAGTCCTTCACTGGGAGCCAGAGAACTGAATACACATAGTGAAGGGTGAAGAGGCATCTGAAGCTCCTTCCCTGCCTGGGCACATCAAAGTGCCACAGAGAGTCCAATAGCTGCTGCAGCCCAACTGAGGGGGAGGAACGAGTGCCCTCACTTTGCCTTTTCTTTCCACAGGCAAAATAAGTGTGGTGTGCTCTCTACCCACTGTAGCCCAAAGGGAAAAGTGCAATTCTCCCTTTGCCTGGGTTTTCTTTCATCCCGTTGCTTCACCAGCTAACAGTGACGGGCAGGTGAGCCTTGTGCCTGTTACAGTTCAACTCCACCTGGCAGAGTTGCCTACTGCCAGAAGTGTGTTCAGAGAAAGATCCTGCTGCAGGTAAGAACTTCTTCATGATAGATTTTTCTACGGTGATGTATAAAGTGCAAAACCAGGCTTTAATTAATGCAGTTTTGCTTGTCCGTCTTGTTACAAGGCTGTGTTTAAAACCTTGGTGTAGTGGACTTAAACATTTCCATGCCTCACGGTGGCTAGGCATGGTATGAGTTCTGGGTGCGCTGTGGGGAAACGTGTTTTCTCAAAGTGCCCATCAAGCACTCCCATGAGCTGTGGGATTGAGAAAGAGGAGTTATTTGTTTATAAAGGTGATTTCTAGTGTTCTTCAAATGCAGAGTGTGAGTCAGGAAATTGAGGGTTATGTACCTGACTGAGTAAGGTGGCAATAAACTTCGGTCTTTGCAACAGAGGTGTTGGAAAATACAAATATTGGTTGACTTGTTTATTGCTGAGTAAGTGCTGTTACTTTACTGTCTGAGTGCATGATGATTGAAGCTTGATGATGAACTATTTTAATATTTTTAGATACAGTTCTCTTAAGCATTTCCTAATTACATATTATTTCCCAAACTGTTTTTCTCATAGTTACTTGTGATACTTAGGGCTGAACATGCACAAACACTTTGATGTGGTTTTAGTTTGCTTTTTCATTTTAGTACTTTGCTAAAGATGAGTGTGTTGTGGGGGTACAAGGCAAGAAAGAAGGTGTTTTCTCATGTAATCAGAAGTTATTTATGTGGTACTTGGTTTTCCCTGGTCTGTGGACTGAATAAATGGTGTGAGCCTAAAGCTCTTATCTTTTATTTTGTGCTCATTTGTGTGTTGTAAACTTTCTGATGATGTTTGATGTTTGTTTGGGTACTTTGCTTTTTGACACTTCTTCCTCATCGTCTCTTTATAGTGTTTAATGGGGTGTAAGACTGTTGGGAATGCAAGTGGAACATGTGGAAGGAAGAAAAAAATCCATTCTCAGGTCAATTATGAATGAAATTATGTACAGTGTTGACTTGACAATGATTATGCTATATTTTCCTTAGTTATGATTGTCCTCTGTTGTGTTTGATATATTGAGACAAATAAGTGAACAATAATCTGGGATGTTTTAAAATCAAAGCTGCCTTAGATAATAAAGGCAGAGTGTGTTGCAGTAGTGGAAAGGCTCCTCATAGATAAAAGTCAACAACAGACTCCAATCCTCCAAAGCTACATTCTGAGAGCTGAGAAAACACAAAAATCATGATGCTCTTCCTTCAGTATCTTGCCTGTTACAGCCTTTCCATGTAACTTTAGGCAAACCCTATAAAAAGTGTTCTGTAAATGTGTAAGGATTTCTGTTTTTTAAGTACCCAACTTGGGATGCTGGCAGTGAGTGCCACAAATCCTTTGACTCTTTTGATCTCAGCGACAATGGACAAACATCAGAGAAAAGTTGGAAGAAACTGGAAGCTGTGTGCAGGGTGTTCTAAATGCTGGGTGCTAATTGAAGGCACTCCCTCAGTTATTTCACATAGTTAAAAAAACCCAACCCTGATGGTAAATAAAATGATGCATTACTCCTTAACAAACAGATAGTCACTCAATTAGAGACACAGTGTGTCTTTATTTAAATATTCAATCTTGTATGGCACACACTCCAATTACTACATATGGGTGTTGAAGAGACCTCAGAGTGGACCAGACACCTTCAAATGCCTGAAAGCTGTTCTGCATCTGTAAATCTTTGGGAGGCTTCTTAGGGTATGAATAGAAAAAGGCAGCATTATATTGCTTTATTTAGTAGCAGCATTGTTTGACTGTATTGCTTTGCTTTAGTAGCAAATTAGCTTTATTTAGCAGCAATTTCCTATGCAGTTCAGTGCAAACCAGCTGTGGAACAGTTTAGTCACGTCTGCTTGGGTTTTGTCTCTGTGTAACTTGCGTAAACTAATTAGATTCGTTGAAGTCAGACACGATGCAAGTGGGATGAATGGAGATAGAAACTCATCTTGGAAATGTATCTGCTGCCTCTTGTGAGCTACACTGAAATTGCAACAGCAGACAACTTGGTTTCTTCTGGAAGCTGTGAGGTTTCAATCCTCTTCATCTCTTGCTGTAAGCATTTCCGCTCTTGGGTTAAATCTTACTGAAATTTTTGCTGCTGACAACTGTGTGGAAAGGTCAGATGCAGAGACAGGCTGTGGGCAGGATGAGTTGGTTTGTCAAGCCAAGCACAGCCTGTGTACTGTAGATTGAGCACTTCTAAGTGATAGAAATCTTTTTTTTTTCTGGTGAAACTTTCAAACAGTGAAACAGCAAGGTAGTAAATAACAAAGACTTTGTTTCTGTCTGACTCTGTTGGCTAAGTGGACTCAATCAGCAAACACAGCCACAGGCGAGATCTGGCTCTTGCTACACATCTGGGTATAAAGAAGGCAAGTTGTGTTTCAGATGGGAGATGGTGCTTTGGAGCTGCAGCTGGAAGACTTAGTGCTGTGCTGAAGTGAAAGAAGTAAATACAATACTTGCATGGCTTATTTGTCTTTTGGTTCCATTAGCAGAAGAGAGAACACTTTCACTGGTACTATTTGTGGAGAGAGGAAAAAAAACCCACCAACACTGGAATTGCCTGGTTTGAGTCCATATTTTAGGGAGGATTTGGAGATACATTGGGAGCCTATTAGAGACCACAGAAACGAGGCATGGCTGTGAAAACAAGTCTCATGCTGTTAAGTTTGAAGAGATTGATTTTTTCTCCCAAAAAGATGATTGGATGTGATAAGAGGGTCTACGTACCTTGGCAGAGAAAAGACATCTAGTAACTGGAAAGCTTTTTACCCTTGCTGACAAGGCTGTAATATGCCCCAGCTTCCAGGGATTTGCCTATTGAGTCACCAATTCTTTTTTCTTTTTTTTTTTGATCCTTCCATCCTTTGAGGGACTTTGCTGAAACCGCTGTTGATACATTGGTTTCTCCCTTGTTTTTTTTTCCACAGTTTGTAGCTCCAAGGGGTTAATTGCTTTAGAGGAGTCATCTGAGTGAATGGGCAGAGTAGATAATTCTGGGCTTTCATCCCTGGCAATAGCGAGGTGGTGTTATTAATTACTCCTGCCATTGGTTAGCAAGCACAGCCAGCACCCGCAGCTCCTGCTTTCTGTCAGTGTTGGCCCACCTCTCCCGAGCTTGCTGAATGGCTCCTTCGGTGCCTTTGTCTTCCACATGCCTTTAGTCCTAAAGCAGTGATGTAAAGGGTGAGGGAAGGGGAAAATAACCCTTTCTACACCAAACTCTGCTCTGTGATTTTTTTTATTTTTCGTTTTTTAAGTCGTTCACCCGCAATAGTACGTTTCTGTGCTTTGCTTTCTCTGTCTGGGCTGCTCACGGAGGCTCTGGTGCCACTTTTCCATCTTTGTGAGCAGGGGCTGTCAGGGTTAGGATGGGGCCAGTCTTTTTTCTGTAGTGCCCAGTGCCAGGACAAGGGGTAACGGGCACAAGCTGGAACACAGGAAGTTACCCTGGAAGATGAGGACAAACTTTCTTGCTGTTGAGGTGAGGGAGCCCTGGCCCAGGCTGCCCAGGGAGGGTGTGGAGTCTCCTTCTCTGGAGGTTTTCAAAACCCATCTGGACACGTTCTTGTGTGACCTGATTGAGGTGGACCTGGTTTAGCTGAGGGGTTGGGCTGGATAATCTCAAAGGTTCTCTCTAACCCCTGCCATCCTGTGATTCTGTAAAGCTTTGACGGGAAAGTGAGTTGGAGACGTGAGTGGTTCTTAGGACAAATGGGAAGCCTGAGGGTTACTATAAAAGTTGTCGATAGGCATTTCCAGGCTGGAGCGGCGCCCGCGTGGGCTCGGCTTTGCTCCGGGGATTTGACAAAGCCCGGAGATGCTGAGTTGCCCGAGCTGTTGCTGGCGGAGGCAGATACCTGCACGGAAGCCAAAGCCCACAGGCGCAGGGGGAAGCCCCCTTGCAGCCGGACGGAGAGGAGAGCCCCGCTCCCCGCGCCCCCCGCGCTGGCTCCCCGCGCCTCCTGCCAGCGCCGGGCCGGGCTTTGCGCGTCGGCCCCGCGCTCGGTCGCCGCCGCCCGTGGCCGCCAGGGGGCAGCGGCGCACCGGGGA
>WBNH01003663.1:103373-140145 GCA_013401255.1 Urocolius indicus | reverse complement strand
CGGGGCGCGGGCGGGCTGGGCTGGGGGCCCGATGTTATAACCGATGTTAAAACAACGCGTGTGAGTCTCGCCCAGCGGCGTGGGGATGGTGATGAGGCAATAATATGGTAGAAGTTATTATAATTTCACTGTTCCGGGTCTGTGCCTGCGCAGTATCCTCTAGTATTTAGAATCATAGGGCCGTTTGGGTTGGAAAACACTTTTAAGATCAGGTCCAACCGCAGACCTCACACTGTCATGCCCACCACTAAACCATGTTCCTCAGCTACGCTGCTTCTAAGTATCTCCTGGGATGGCGACTCCACCACCTCCCTGGGCAGCCTGTGCCCTCCAGTGAAAAAGTTCTTCCTAATGTCCAGCCAAAATCTCTCGTGGTGCAACTTGAGCCCATTTCCTCTTGTCCTATCACTCGATATTTGGGAGACCCCGGAGAGGTGGCTGCAGCGTTCAGGGACAGTAGGACTGACAGGCAAGTGTCCAGGAGCTCAACATCTCCCGTGCAGAAAGCGCTGCACCCACGCAGGCATTGCAGAACCTGGAGAAAAGTGTGTCTTACTTTGATTTGCTATGATAACACATAGCAAACACAGGTTGGCTAAGAATCTCACAAATACTACTGAAAAAATGGATAAATGCAACAGCACTTAAACAGCAGGGTTTTTTTTTTCAAACTTCCCCAAGTTGGAAAAGCCTTTGCACACTGAGCTCTCTTCTGCCTTCGTGCAGTGGCAAAGCAGGCTTGAAAAACCTCTTTGCTCACAAGCCTCAAATGAGACTGAAGGAAAAAGTTCAACTTCATTTTTTGATGTGGGTAGTTAAGGAAATTAGCTTTAGCAGGCTGTGTAGCATGAGTGTCGTGCAGGGTGGCCAGCCACATGGTGCTGGGCTCTGTGCAAGCAATATGCCCTGGCCGCTGCTCTTTTGTACAGTTATGAAATTATCCTTGCCAGTTTTGGTAATGAAATTGATCCTTTTTGATATCTTATTGGGAATTGAGAAGTCTTAAGACAAAAAAAAAAAACTTGCTCCTTTCTCAATAGAGTGCAGCATGGTTATGGCTGGGAGGTCACCTGGCTGAGGAGTGTGCCAGGGCAGCTGGGGAGATTCATACATCCTGCATCCCTCTTGCCAAGGGCCAAGACCTGGTGCCACAGTCTCATGAAGGCAGGACTTTCCTATGCTGCTGGTGTACTGCCTGATGGTCTGGGCAGAGCAGGGTGCCTCATGCCAGCACCCTGGGAAACTGCATCCTCTGAGAAGTGGAATAGTTTTTCGTTCTGTCCCACTGTCATGCAAAGTCACCTCCTGTGCTTAAGCACAAACTGAGTTACCCGATTAATGTTAGTCTTCATCTGTACTTTCAGCCTGGGCTAATTTTAGAGCATGGAATAAGGTTGATAATGGATTCAGTTGGTCAGAAATAGCTACTCTGGTTTGAATACTCTAAGCTGTATCCAGATGAATTTCCCCAAAGAGGGAAGTTGTTTAAACTAAGTGGGGTTTGTATCCTTGCAATTAGCCCACAGGGCCCTGCTCAGAGCCATGCTGGGCTCAGCTGTTGCTCCTTGGGCCCATGAGGGCCCCTAGCCCATGCTGGAAGAGGCAGGTGGTCCCAGAAGCCCCCCAACCTGCCTGGCAGTCACTGTCTTTCCCCATGACATGGGGTACCTCAGCCCCTCCTGACAGCAGAGCTATGATCTCCCTGGAGGCACAGACTGGTTTTGGTACTGGTGGTGTGGTACCCTGCAGGTGGCACTTCTCTGGATGTTTCACTGTTGGTTTCTATTTGAAGTGAAACTGTTGTGTCAAAAAAGTGACACAGCAGTATAAGTGTTTTGGAGAAGGGCTGGGTTGGGTGGAGGAGAGGTTGTTAAATTTTGTCCATGGATAAACACAGATGAAAGTTCCCTTACAATCTCCTCACAATGCATTTGTGAGCCCCTTCCACAGCTGCCTGGCCCTACTGCAGTGCTGTGGGATTCAGCTGTGTCACCACCATCGCAGGCATGTGGCACTGCACTGTCCCTGGGAGGGTACCACAGTCACCTGTGCCAGCACACAGGACTGTGCACAGACATAGGTGTTTCAGGAAAGTCTTGAAAATAATAAAAAATCTATGTGGTGCCTCCTTCAAGAAAATTAGTTCCAAGGAGAAAAAGAACATGAGAAGGGAGAAATACTCCTGCTCGACTTTTAACAAAGCCCTCTGTGTGGACCTCCTTTTGTCCCTTCCACTTTCCAGCAGGAGGTGGACATCCCCACCACCCAGGATGCCCCTTGCCCTGTGCCCACCCCAGCTCCCAGGTTAGCTACATGCTGAGCTGGTGAAAATATTGGAGGTGAGAGTTCAGTCTGGAGCTCCGATGTGAATGAAGCAGGGCAAGGATGTTGTTTCATGAAGAAACAGTGTGGAAGCAAATTGCTGTGGATCAATGTAATCTAATTTCTTTGCTTCTGTGATCTAAATACATGTTTTAATAATATATTAAGGGGGAGAGTCTAACAGGCAGGAGGGGAATGATAAAGGATAGTTTAACAGAAAGTGGTACAGGGCAATAAAATATTGAAGCCAATCATTAAAGCATGGGTGATGTCTAAGTAGTAGCTAAAGGTGGGAGACAGAGAAGGTAAGAAAAGCTTTGTGTGTTGGACAAGAAGCACTGCAGAACTGCTAGAAAGTCTGGCAGGTGTGGGCTTTGTTCTGTGCCTTTCCATGCAGATCCTAAAGGGAACAATGGACTGATAGGGTCTTTCATCTGTGAATTAGATTTAAACTTGAAACTGAATAGATACAATAGGAGGATTCTGGTTCTCAAAACTCACCATTCTTTATGCCTCTGCTGTTAGTTTAGTTCATAGAAAGGGTTGGTTTTGGCTTGAGCTTCTGTACCCTCAATGCCCCTCTGCAGGCAGTTGGCACTGTGGAGGGCTCAGATGCATGTAGCCTCTGGGGTGCCACCAGTGCTGCACCAGCCATCCTTGCTTCCCTCTTGTCATGTGGCTTGTTTGTGGAAGAAACTAAAGGTAGACAAAAGCTGTTCTCAGCTGCGTTAAGAGAAACATCTTCACTGGTGACATTGTCTGTCCACAGAAGAGGTCTGAGACGGTACAGCTGTGGTACAGTATTGGGCGAGGGAAATAGCAAGAACTGTTATTGAGAAGAACTAGTTGCACTTCAGCAGATCTTATAGAATGGTAGGGATTGGATCTCTAGAGATCATCCAGTCCAACCCCCAGCTAAAGCAGGTTCCCCTCCATTAGGTCACACAGGAACGTGTCCATATAGGTTTGGAAACCTCTCAGAGGAGACTCCACCCCCTCCCTGGGCAGCCTGTTCCATCTAAGTCTCATTAGGATCATAGAGACTGGGAAATTTTAATTCTTTATGAGCCCTGTTTTCTGTGGGCTACCTACCCACAGGGTGGGCACGTGCTGTTCATGCTTCATCTTTGCATTTACTTGTGCAAAAGCTTTTAACATGGATGTTGTCTAGCAAACAGCAAGAACAGAGCTATGGAGTTTGGAGTGGGTCTTTTTATCTTCTTATATCCTGAAATACTTTATCAGTTGTTATTTATTTAGGTTCCTGGACATATTTTGCGTTGCATAGTAAGCAATAGGAAGGACTTGTCTGAGACTTGGTCTGCTCATCAGACAGGGATTTGTCTGACACACCAATTTGATTTTCTGCTGCACTCAAAATTTCTTCCTGATAGCTCTGAGCATGTTTCTTAAACATGGGGTTGGTCTCTGATGATGGGACAGTGCTCAGGCTTGTGCAGGGCTCACACAGGCTGATGATGGAGGGATACAGGAATACCACAGAGAATTAATTATTTGCTCAATATTTCTTTGATTTTGCACCCAATGCCAGTAATCACAGGGAACTGTAATTTGCATTGATTTTCTTTATATTTAATGTTTTTTAGAGTTTACTCTGCAGAAAAGCAGCATTGATCTTTTATACAATTCTGGGTCCTGGCTGTACCCAGTGATCTCTTCATGTGTTTCTTTTCCTATTAATAGTATGTGGCGATTAGTGTGTAGTAAGTGATTTAGTCAAAGCTGTTTGGAGGCCAAATTTTCTAGGGAGTTCTTGTGGTTTTACAGTATCATTACTAAAGGGCTGAATTTCAAATAAATTAAAATTAGTGTAGTATTTAGCATCCTAAAATCTATGTAAGCATTACTTCTGGCATGTCTCCTCTACATGGCCTGTGTGCATTTGGAAAGGTTTGTGTCCATGACATAGCTTTAACAGAAAAGCACTGAAATAAATAAACACAACGGTAACACTCTGCCAACTGTGTTCGAGACAAAATCCTTCCCCCTACTTTCATTCACCTCTAATTATGACTGACCCCCTCCCCCTCACCAGGCTTTCGTCCCCCTGTTTATGTGGTGCTCTGGAGCTGTTGGTTGGAGGAGCCCCACAATAGGGACAGGAGTTGGGGCAGAGCGGCTGACGGGAGTAATGGCTTTGCTTTGTACATCTGTCAGCTAATGCTTAACTAATGCAGAATTACTGTCAGCCTCCTGCCGAGCTCACTTTCCTCTCCACCTGAATGCGTAATGACTGCGTGGCAAGGAATTTGAAATCAACGCTTAATGGCTGGACATTTAGAAAATTAGGCAAGCAGTGGAAGTTTGTCATGGTTTTTGTCTTGTTGCCTTGCCCAGCCTCTACAGCAAATGTGGGGCAGTGAGTACCAGTGGTTCAAAGCCCTCGCCCCCACTGCTGGTGGTCCCTCAGCAGCTTTCTCCCAACCCGCACAGACCACGCTGGGATGCGGTGCTGTCTGTGGTCACCAGTGACCACTGATACCTAGTTGATGCTGGTTTATTTAGGAGCTACCTCCCCTTCAGGGGTGGCTCTGCATGCAGGAATCTGTCCTCAGTGTCAAGCTCCTTGCTGGCATGGCCATTGTCCCCCAGCAGTGCTGTTGTGTGGGGCTCCTCCTGGGCTTGGTGCGCTCTGGAGCCACAGCAGCGCTTTGCCCCAGAGAGCAGAGCAGTCCCTGTGCCGAGCTCTTGTCGCTCAGTTTGCAAACCCCTTTGGAACCATGTGGGAGGAAATATGTTTTCTAAATGCTAGTCATTACCCACTAATGGGAATGTTAGCAAATGGGGAGAGCTGGGAGACCCGGGGGTGGCTGAGCATGGGCCAGTGGGAGGGCTGCGCCGCCATGGGGACTCGGCAGGATGTGGGAGCTTGCTGTGGGCAGCCCTGAGATAGCCAATTCCTCCAAAAATGACAGCTGGCGAATCCCAGGTGACATATACTTGCAGTGGGAACAGTGTTCCTGTTCCTCGACTTCCCTTCCTTCCCCCAGAGAGGTCCCAAAGGGTGTTCCATTGAATGTTCCCATGATGCTTGGGAGAAAAGTGGTCTGGGTTAGTTTTCATCACTTTTCGCTTGTCTCTGCCTAGGCAGTGAGGGACTGCAATGCCCAGCAGCTTGCCCTGGTGGTATGGTGACAAGCTGAAGCTGGCTGGGCTTCCTGCAGGTACTGCTGGGATCAAAGACTGTTCTTCCAGTCCTTTCTCCCTGGCATCTGCACCAAAATAATTTCAGGTTGTACATCTCTGCCTGCCTCATCTCTCACCAGAGATGTCTGGAAAACAGCATTGACCTCTCCGCCTTGGGCAGGAAGGGTTGATGTGTGCAGAAATATTTTGGAAGCAGAAACATTTCCGCCAGTGCTGTTGATAAAGGTGGGCTTCACCTTCTCACACTTGGTGCAATAGCACTGTTAGCTCATAACTGAAGGAAGATGGCTGGGCTGAGCCATCTGCTGTGGGTGGGCAGTTGTGAGCCCCTCCACGCAAGGGTATGACTGCCTTACCATGTGGGAGGATGTTTCCTAACCCAATATCTTTAGGATTTTGATTTTTGTTGTTGTTACTTTTTTTTTCTTCCATGTGCTACGTTTCAGCTAACAGAAAACATTCAGGAAAATAATTGTGCTGGAAAAATTTATATCATAGAATCATAGAATGGCAGGATTGGAAGGGACCTACATACAACCACCAGGGAAAATACAGCCCCACATAACAAATATCAAATGAGGTTTTAGAAACAAGCAGTGTCAGAGGAGCCTGGTGTTTCATTTTTGAAATGTTGCATGAAACTTGTATTTGGAAACTCAAACGTAAGCCAAGAGCACAGAGCAAAGGCTGGGGCTGCTGGGCTGTTGTGCTGAAGTGGGCAGTGGCAGATGGCTGCAGGATGAGATGGTGGATGGCTGCTCAGCCATCCTCAGAGTGGGCATAAGGCTCTGGGCTGTGCTGGTGTGCAGTCATGGACGGTGGCACTGCCCTCCTTGGGAGTGCAGCCAGTACTCTGACCCACACCGTGCCCCTGCCAGCCCATGCTGCTGCAGGTCACATGTGTGTTTGACCCCTGTATATAGAGCTACATGCAGGCTGGCTGTTGAAGGGTATGTCTGTTAGGTGACATGCAGCCTTGGGAGGAGATGCCCACGCTTGCCCTGGCAGGCAGCTGGCTCTAGTCCCCAGCAGCCCTGGGTGCATCTCCTGCTGCCTCCCCTCCCTGCACTGGCATGAGGCTGTCTTTGCAGGAGTCTGCAGAGCTTCCCACTGGCTTGTTAATAACCAGGCCTGGAGCGAGTCCTTGATGCTGGGATTTAATATGGGCTGTAGTTATTAATGCATCTGAAAAACAGAAACCACGAGTGTGATGCGGTCTCCGAGTTGCACTAATGGAATGATCATTCTGTTGTACTTAGCACAGGCAGGTATGGCCATTACACCAGCTTTAAACAAATGCTCTGTTGTTGTGCTGGAACCCAGCAGGCAGCTAAACACCACACTGCTGTTTGCTCACTCTCCCTTGCCCCCTGTGGCATGGGAGAGAGAATCAGGACAGGGGAAGTAAAATTCATGAGTTGGGATAAAGACAGTTTAATAGAACAGAAAAGGACAGGAAATAAGAATAATGATAAAATAATTAGAATATGCAAAATAGGTGATGTGTAATGCAGTTCCTCCCCACTCACTGACTGATATCCAGGCAATTCACGAGTGGTAGTCCCCAGCCAGCTTCCTCCCATTTTATATACTCAGCATGCCATCATATGGGCTGGAATACCCCTTTGGCCAGCCAGGTCTGGTCAGCCATCTTGGCTGTCTCCTCCCAGCTGCTCGTGCTTCCCTCCCCCTCCAGCCTCCGTGCTGTCAGGACAGTATGTGAAGCCGAGAAGTCCCTGACCAAGCATAAACACCGCTTTGCAATAACTAAAGTCAGTGTGCTATCAACATTATTCTCATCCTAAATCCAAAACCAGTACACCTGTGCATAGAGGAGTGCAGGAAGCAACTGGTCACTGATCTGCACTCATTTGTTTGCTAAGATAATACAAATGATGCATAATTAATTACAAGAATTAGTTGAATAAAGTCTTACAGTTTTTTTAAACAAATTTGAAAGCTATTTCTCAAAGTCTGTGTCTTTCAAGAATATGTTGCACACATTATCTGCCCAGAGTGCCTCGAGGCTGGTACCAGGCAGCCTCAAAACCAAACTCACACCACTGCTGTAGTGATAAATTGCAAAGCCATTAATTTGTCATGCACTTTTGGTTTGCTTCTCTCCACTGTGTCTAATCACAAGCTTGGGAAGATCTCTCTGATGTGGGCCATGTCTCAGGGCTCCTTTGCAGATCACAGCACCTCCAGCAACTGCTTGCTGTGCCTAGACCTGTCAATAATGTAGTCAAGGCAGGATGAGCACTTTGGGTTGGACTGAGTGGAGTTTGTGTATCCTTACTCCTTGTGCCACACCACTGTTCTTATGGCTGATGTTTAAATTTGGGAAGAAAAAAAAAGAAAAGAAAAAGCCAGATGAGGAGGGGGTTAGGCAGGTGTTCTGTGTGTCCTTAACTACCCCACAAAGTGACTCCACCACTGGAAATCAGTAGGCTGTCTTCTCCCTGGGCCATGCATAATGCTCAGTGGCTTGGCAGATGTTTGCCATGTGGAGAATTTTTGACTTCTTTTTTTTCCAAAGAAGGTGACCCAAACTGTTTTTGGGAAGGCGCCTGAGTCTCAATGTAAGTAGACTTCAACAAAGCTCCCAGGGACCAAATACTTTGAATTCACTGGTCTAAACCACACAATTTCTCAGCTTTAGAGCTTGGTTTCCTGTAGTCTGTCAGTGCAGCAGAAACTGCAGCTCTCACCCAGTGCAGCCCTTCTGCCATATGCGATACTTGCTTTTTGCCTTGAAGTCCTGTAAGTGCCAGCACTCTAGAAACAGTGTTTTGGGAATCCAGGTTTATTGTATCCTGTGGATTCCAAATCCAATTTACTCTTTTTACTGGTAAAGGGATGTTTTTTCCTAACTGCGGCCATTGTGAGCCAGCCTGGCAGTCAAGCCGGAGCAAGTCCTTTTCAGCAACTGCCGTCAGTAGTAAAGATTCTGCTGGCCAAATTAGTCCCTCAGAGACAGCTATGCCAGTGCTGCTAAGACACGTGCAAGTCTCCAGCCACAATCAGTGCGTCCAGAGAGACTCTGGTCCCTAACACTTCTGCATGACCAACTCTCTAGTGTCACTGGGTTGAGTTACATAGGGTCTGTTGGCAGGTAAGGCAAATATACAGTTGTTGTGGACAAAACGGTCAGTCATGCTCTGTACCAGCTTCCATCACTTACAAATAAAGGGGAATTGATCTTATGTTTGGACAATGCCTTCAGAAAAACTATTTTGGCAACTACAGCAAGCCACGTGGTTTCCACTCTCGGGTCTCTTAAAGCTGTACAGACTGAAGGAATGTTTGCTCAGCTCTTACAGGGTTCCTACATCTCACCTTCTGCTAAGGAAGCAACAAGCATGGTATGCCTATCAAGATCTATCTGGGCCAAATATTAGCTACAGCCATGTCCAACTGTCAGATGTCTTAATTGGACTGGAGGCTTCCGTGCACTCCAGGGTTTAGCTCTCTCCTTCAAACTGCCACTTCCACACTCTGCTGATGCGTTCCCCACAGCGCTAGTGCTTGTCTCCTAGCACTCACAGCTCGAGCTGTTTTGTTAAATTTTGTGACCCATTTGCAGCATCCATTATCTCTTCTACATCATCCCTTTTGAACGAGAGGCTCCACACAGGCTCATTCGTATAGTTCCAGCAGACCTAAAAAGTCAATCTTCACCTCTTCTTGGTACAGCACCATCTGTAGAAATCAGAGCATAAATGCAGAGCGAGAAAGGGCAGCAACAACAAGCACAGAAGAAAGCAGCGTGCCTGGGAGAGAGATATGAGGAGAAAAAGAGAGAATTTTCTTTGATGTATTCGTTTCCTCTTATTAGTATCCATCTAGCGGTGCTCAGGCTGAGATAGCTGACCTGTCCAAAAGTTAGTGATCCACACACAATCCACTCCCAATAGTGCAAAAGTACAGACATCACAGAATGAAAATAGCAGAAGTCAAGATGAAGGAGGAAACCACGGGCTGCCAGATATGAGTGGGAATAACCTAAGTTCACCCAAGTGGCAGTGGTACTATCTTAGTTTGTGGAGAATGAGGGGAAAAAATGTCTTAACAATCTCATTCTGCCACCTATAAGCACATCTCTTCTGTATTTTCTATGCTGCTACTGATAAAGACTGCCCATGCTTGAAAGGACCTGGCAGGGTACAAGGTCAACCTTATACAATTTCCTCTAATTGTGTGGGTCTGGCTGACCTCCTTATTCCAGCGTAAGGAGGGATAATGGCAGGCAGAGATGACAAGGGAAAAAGACAGCCAAAATTTCCTGCCCCTGTGGCAGGAGACTGCATATGATCACAGGCTGCCACTGCCATAATATGGGCTGTGGTAGAGGGACATGCTGGCTCCCCACCACTGCCACTGCCCCCTGGGACGGCAGCACACTCGCACTGCCTGCACCAAGGATGTGGCAGGAGGCGTGGGGCATTACACACCTGAATTAGCCCAGCCTGCCCCAAGCAGATGGCAAGCTTAGGTTTGCCCCACTCTTGGCTTTCTGTTCCTCTGCCAAGGCATTGGGTTGTTCAGCCGAATAAAAATGGGGAAATACACACCTGTGTGCTCTGAGCCAGCCCTGCTCTCTACTGCATAATCACTGCCTTCAGCTGCAGGTCCTGGAAATGCCATGTCCCTTTGTCAGCTCAATTTCTTCATTTAGAGGATGCTTTTGTGCTGCAGAGGGTGTTTTGTTTCCTGGGAGAACTGCATGTGGGTGAAAGCGATAACTCATCCCCTGGATGACTACCGCCCAGACATTGTGTGATGGCCCCTGGAGCATCATCCCCTCCAGATCAGAGGGGAGTGCATCTCACAGCTCTCCACAGCAGCACTTGCACAGCATTTCCCAGTGAGTTCCTTGAAATCTTGCCAGTCCTGGAAGGAGGTGCATTGGGCATTGGTACTAGCTTAAAAGTTTATTTGAATTGCTCCCTGGAGATGGTGCCAGCTTTGTGTTCAGCTCTGTTGGAAAGAGATGAGAAGAAATTTCATGGAGACAGTAAGTCAATATCAGCGCTCATAGGTATCGCTTCATAATAATGCCTTTTGACAAATGGATGTCAGTTCTGCAGAAACTTAGCTCAAGAAAGCAGAAAATGAAAACTTACTTCAAGTTTTTATTGCCAGTGCTTCACATACAATCACAGGGAGTCTGCGCCATCTCCTTTCTCAGTGCTTGTGTTCCTGAGAAGATTAAAATCTAATAGATGGACAGCAGTAAAATAAATCACTGGCTCTTAAAACTATGGAATATAGTATCACAGGGAATAATTACTCAGAACCACTAAACAGTTCTGTAAAGAGGAAATGTGTTTTTAGAACAGATCTGTCAGAGCTAGAAGAAGCTGCAGGAAGTGCCCAACAGGTCTATGTCTGTGTTGGCCCAGGGGCTGGGTTGCTACAGCAGCAAGGTGATGTGCCATGAGAAATATTGGGGCAGGGGCTGCCCATGCTGATGGCTGCAGCACCTCTTCTGCCAGCGCCTGGCAGCTGGACGGAGGCATCCTGGAGCTGGGAGCCCTGTCTGTTCCATACATGTCATCAGGTTGTAAATGTATTGTGGAGGGTGTCAGGACTGTCCTCTTGGTTTCCCTGTTAGCTTCTTGCCATTACAAGAGGAAATATAAACCACTGTCCATTTCCAGAGCAGCCAGGTGCCTGTGACTGCCTGACTCTCATGTGAACTTCACGTGCTCAGCTCCTTTGCAGTGATCCTCCCCAAAATGCAGGCTCATTTACACTGTATGTGGGAGGCCGTCTACTGGAGCTTGCAGAGGCAAACCAGAAATCCCTGCTGCGTATGGAGTGGAGGATTTATCAGCTCTGTTCCAGATTTGATGTTTGCCTCTCACCTGTGAGCATGTGTGACCTTCCAGCCGCCTTGGGATCTCTTCCTTTCGCAGAGCCTTGGCTCCTGGCAGATGGTGATAGTGGGGTGCTCTGGCTACCTGGGGCAGCACCTGAATTTTGCAAGGAAGTGCAAATTGTGTGAGGTGAGCTCTGGAGCTCAGCACTGTTTGTCTCTACCATCCTGCTTATCCAGAAAGCACACGAACATGCCAGTCTTAAAAACCCCCAAACAAGGAGCCTGTAACTCTCTGAAATGCTTTACTTGGCTTGGCAGGGCTGAGCAGATTATCCACTTAAAACTCAAATAGTCGTGTTGATAAAATTTTTGACATTAAAGGATTTGGAAAGCTTTAGGACCAGATAACTGTAAGAGCGCGGGTTTGGAGCAGATCTTGGGAACAGCTCAGTCAGTGTCCCTGCTGTGACACAGAACCAGGTGCACCTAGACTGTTGCTAGCTCCTTGCCTCACCTGGTAGTTAAAAACAAAGGGAAAAGGGCTGGAGTGTCTCTGGAAATGGCTTGTTCCTGCACTTCTAATGGAAAAGTTCTTCCTTGATGTCAAGCTCAAATCTTCCCTGCTGCTGTGAGAGTGCATCATCCTTGTCCTGGACCTGGAGCAGGACTGGTTTGCTTCTCTTTGCAAAACCCTTTACCACTGAGGAGACTGTAAGTGTGTACTCCCAGAGCCTACTCTGCTGCAGACCAAATACAGTCACACCATTAAACGTGTCCTCATAGGGGCTGTTTTTAAGCTGCTTGTGGGTTTTGCTGTTCTCGAGACTTTCTGCAGCTTGTGATGGGAGCTGTTGTGCTGGTGCCTAAAGTTGCTGCTGCTGCTGGCTGCTGATTTTTCCACTCACATTGCTCAATAGGGATTGGGGCCATGTTTGGGGCTCCTCTCACCTTCTTCAAGCTCCTTTTCCAAAGGTCTCACCCCACTCTCACTGAAGGAAACACCAGCAGTTGAACCAAGGGCATGGCTGAGGCTGGACCTGCTCCTTCCCGCTCCCTTGGCATGTGTTGGCTGCTGCCCTGCAGTGCTGGGGGGTGAAGAGACCTGGTCTCATCAGTGGCCAGCGTGACTACCATCAGAGCTGCCCTCTCAGAGCTCCATGGAGGTGAAAGGTGTCCAGCCCCTTCTGCAGGGAGCAGAGGTTCAGGTACAAAGCCTGCAGACTGCGTCCTCTGACCCTCATGCTTTCTGTGCTCCAGTGCTGACTTCTTGCACAGAAACCTTGATGTATTTAAATTGGATTTGTAAGATATTTAGCCTAATGCTTGTACTTGTCAGTAGCTTGCAAAAGCTTTGTCAGTTTTGCTGGACCTTTTTTTTGGCAAAAAGCAGCCTTTAAATCTCTGCACTGAAACTGCTCTTGCATGAGTGAACAGCCTGACCGTGCCAGAGCACTGGCTGGTGATTGCAAGTGGAAGGTACAGAAAAACCCCCGAAGGAACAAGTGTAGAGGTTAACCCTGGTCTGTCTTGGAAAAAGAGAGCATTACGTCTTTTCTAGCTTTTCTTTCCTGCCAAGCCACAAATATTGAACACCCCCTGAAGTCATTTGAGGATGTTAGATGTGCAGAAGGAGCAAATGCCAACGTGCTATTCAATAAAGTTACAGAGTGGCACACCAGGCTGGTAATGATAGAGCAGCTCTGGGTGCCCAGGACACCACATGACCACAGATCTCTTGGGGCTGATGCACCAAGGCCAGACTCACACCCTGCAGCACTGCTCCTCAGGCCACCCCAAATAAACCAAATCCCCTGGTTTTTACCAGGGCTTACAACAGCCAAGCATGGGCATCTCTAAGGGTGTAGGCAGCCAAGGCCTCATGGTCTACGGAGAGCTTTCCAGTTGCACTGCCTACACCGTTAGGTATGTAAGTATATTGTATAATAGAAGAGTAGTGTTTATATATATGTATATATATATATATAAAATTTAGCAAGGACTTCCCAGCTGCCTGTTTTCCTGAGTGCCACGGTGATAATCTTGGCATAATTACTAGGAAGACTGACAGACAGATTTAGCCTTTTATGTAAAAGAGCTTCTTAAATCTGGGGTGTTGGAGTGATTTTCTGGTTTGTTACTCACTATGCTGTGCAAAAATACTGAACTGCCCATTGCACAGGGCTTCCCAGGGCACTGGCACCAAATGGTGGTACAGCACTTTGAAGCATAGCATGGGTACCATTAAACAATCTTTCTTCTGGTTGTGCAGGATTCAGGAGTGTGAACTGGTGGTTGTGGGTGTGGCTGGGTGGATAAAAGGAAGAACAAATATTTTGGGACAAATGCATACCCTGATATTTTAAATGTCCAGGTTTTAAAAAACAGCTTACTCCCAGAAATATTCAAGATGGGAGCCATCCTCCTTTTACTTTTTTGGCCAACAAGGAAGCAGACCTCAGCAACCAGCAGCCCAAAGAAAACAGAACATAACTCAAAGACTACATAGAACTACAGTTGGCTACAAATCACAGCACTTAAGCTCAGATCCCAACTGTCCTACATTTTCCAGGAGTGCTTTATTTCTCAGGCTTACATTTACCATTTTGAAGATTCCCAGAAATTAACAGGGTGTGCATTTATCACAATGTGGTGCAGTAACAATTCATTTCAGTTTATATGTCTGTGCTGCCTGAAGGGGTGTGTCTGTGACTGCCCCCATCTGCGTAACCACAATTTGCTGCCTGCCTTGAAAGTCGCGTTGACATCCAAAGCAACTTTATTTAATGCTGTGTGTACTAAGATTCATTAGCCCTTTCAGAGTGTGTGCTTGGTCCCAGAGTGAAAGCGATGC
Source organism: Urocolius indicus (assembly GCA_013401255.1). NCBI lineage: Eukaryota > Metazoa > Chordata > Aves > Coliiformes > Coliidae > Urocolius > Urocolius indicus. The sequence continues at coordinate 125,980 of WBNH01003663.1, read as the reverse complement.
TTCCCATGGGATGGAGGTCCTGGGGCAGGGACAGGTGCCGAAGCAGTCACCTCTGTCCTGCTGTCTGCGCAGGCTCTCGCGCCACAGCTACAATGGGTTTCCTTGACATGGATATTACAGATCAAACTGGTTTAAACATCTGCCACAAAAAGCACTCGATGCTTTTACGTGGGATAGCAGCCATGGCAAGGACTGTTTTTTCAGGTTAATTTTAGACATCAAGAAAACCTAATTCCTCTGGGTTGCTTTCGGTGCCGCAGCCTGAGAAGGCGCAGCGCAGTGTCGGTGATCTGTTTTCCACAGAGGCCGCTGTGATGCGCGCTGCTCCACGCAGCTCCAAAAGAACTGGGGCTGCTGTAATTAATGTAGCAAAACCTTGCTCCTGGTGTCAGTTAATTCCTTATGTTTATACGGTGAGGAGTGCTAAAGGATGGACTAAAATAGTCTATGGTTAAAAAAGGGCAAAAGAAAAACAAAAAGAGAAAAATAAAAAGGAAAGGGAAAAAAAAAGAAGAAGAAAAGAAGCTGAGATGAAACTAGCACCTGTGCACTGAGAAATAGCTGTATTGGCACACGACATGGAGCAGGGAAGAGTTAGGAGAGCAAGGTGTGCACCTTGGGCATGGAGGCTTCCCATCGTCCATTTTCCTGAAAACAAATACAATGATGGCAAAAATACTGCAGTAAAATTTACCGTGTGGCTCAGGGCAAGGAAACTCTTCTCGCTGCAGTGGGACCCCCAACAGTCTCACCTCCCTGTTCTTTAACTGATGTCTAAATGGGACTTGCGGGTGCAAGAGTGCAGGAAGGGCTGGTGCTCTCCAAAACAGGCCTATCTTAAAACACACATTTCACTATCCAGGCAAAACTGAAAAATTTGCATATTTTAACTATAATATTGTGAGCCCAGTGAAGCTCCTGCTGCTGGACTTTTGCTGGCTGCTGTGTTAAGGTTTCAGGCCAGATCATTCTGGATTTTCACCTTCTTTCCCACATGGAGCTGCAGGTTTTCAGATTCCCCCAGGAACAGCCCTAGATGCATTTTCCCTGATGTTTTTATATTTGTATTTAATGCATCAGGATCTCCAGGTCTCGAAACTGAACCTGAAAAAGAACCCTGAACATTAGGTAATTGCTGGCAGAAGCAATATTTTCTGTTTGTGTTTGAGGAATGTGAAAGCTGGGACTGTGCAAAGCTCAAGCAGGCGATGCAGTCATAAGAAGTTTATCAAGAGAGAAGTGATGCAGATTTCTCTGTGTGACACAGGAGTCAGTTACACTGAAATATAAACATATGCTTAAGTTAATCTGATTTCAATAGTAGATAAAGCATAGTGATCATTGACCAAAGTGCTTGCGCTCAGAAGAACGCTATCTGCAGTCTAAGGAAGGCATACCCTGAAACCATTTGAGCTCAAGTTTGCCTGCCCGTGGGCGGCATCTGTCTCTGGAGCCTGCTGGGCTTGAGGAGGCTGCCTTTCCCTGCCCAGGGGATGACTCCCACCCACCTGCATGTCATCTAACTCACTTCAGCCCAAATGGGCCATGCTAGAACAGATCAAGCGTGGCTGGATGGATCTGCACAAAGATGTCTCTGCTTGTAAGACACTGCAGGAACCCTAGAGGGGTGCCCATCAGTGGGGAAGGATGCTGGACATGGATGTGTTCAATATATGATGCCCTAATACAGTTTCTAAACAGCATTTTGCATTGAGGTTGTGCTGACAGGGAGTATTCTCTAGCTAAGCAGGCAAAATCCCCAAATTTACATGAACAGGAGCTTGCACCAGTTTCCCCTCAGCCCTGTACATGCAGTGTAAGGGAAACTGAGCTGCAGCCTCCACAGGTGGGCAAAACCCAAACGGCTTGCCAGACCAGGAGCTGTAGCTGAGCCTGGCCATCCCCTACCCCACAGCCTGGCTTCACACAAAGTGCCCCTTGGATGTGACTCCCCGGTGGTGGGTGCTGGCTTCCTCGCTGCCAGGGACAGCTCATCTTTCTGGGAAGGAGATGTTGCGGGCAGCAGAGTCACTCTGTTGTGTGCTACGTAGGAGGGCCTCCCGTGCCCCAGGTACATCAAACTGCATAATGTTATCTCCTAATGGGAGCACTGGGACTCTGCTTCAGGAACCCGCAATGTCAGGGCGGTTCCTTGCCAGGAGAGCAGGACCCAGGGGTGCTGGTGGCATGGGTTGTGATGCTGGTGCTTGGCTGGGGCACCTGTGGGAAGCAGAGACCCAACAGGAGTTAAACTGGGATCTCCCTGCCAAGGGAGCCCCGTGGCACTGCACGCCAGGAGGTCTTCGCTGGCGTTAATCTTGTTCACGTCTTCCTGCTGCGCTCCCTCCAGGGATGGGTTTGTAATGGGGTTGGAGGGTGCCAGCAATCCATAAAAGAGTGACAGACAAGCTGTTATATTGTTATATTTTCCTACCTATCATTTTAATGTCACTTTTAATGTATGAATTATACCCCCATTGTGTGTAATTATATTTCTCCTCCCAACCCTGCTCAAGGAACAATGAAAAGATGGAGCTGTTAATATTAAAAACAGCACATCTCTCAAAAAAAGTTAGAGGTCACACCTTAATTCCTAGTGCATGAGGATAGTTAATCAAAAGCTGATGGGACTAGAATGAGTACGGGGACAGAAATATCCTGCACAATTTCTTGTGGAATTTAATTAGAAAGGAAGTATTAATAGTATCTATATGTGCAACTCTATTTTGCCTTGCAATGTGAATAGCCTTACCTGGGGCCAGGCTGATGGAAAGCCCATTGAACTTCTCTTTCTTTCCTCCTTTTTTCCTTTTTTTTTTAAGTAAAGGAAAATAATGAGCCAAAATCAATAATAATAATAATACTTAATAGCAATAAACCCCAGCAGGAATCAACTTCCTACCAGCTCTCCTTAGAGTTTCTCTTTTAGGTCAAGAGATAATGCTAATCAATGAGGCATTTTGCAGAAGTTCGTGCTCTACTTGTCCCAGAAATGAACCTTCAACCTTTAATTTTCTTAGTAGCACATAGTTTCTCTATGGGAAAGTCACTGTGGGGGCCTTCACGTTGGAAAACCAATTATTTATGCTAACTGGGGGGCTGGTACTGTTTGCCCTCGGTCCCTGGTTGCTTGGGCCACCCCGTCACTGTGGGATGAGCGCTGGCTGCAGATCAGAGCTTCCAGGCCGCTTTCTTCCCAAAATGATGTACTGCACTCCCGGGGCAAGGACCTCATTCTGGCTTCAGATTCTCAGAGCGTGCCTGCTGAATGGCACGACTGCAAAATGTTTGAGCAGAAATATAGCTAGCTTATTACAACAAAGAAGTGAATTTCCTTCCCTTCCTGCTCAATACAGACTGAGGTTTTTAATATTCTTTTTTATTAATTTTCTCAGAAAAGAGAAAAAAGTGAATCTAGTCGATAACCTACAACCTGATTTCAATTATGAGACTCTGTTTCTTAATGAATTAAGAAATGAAGGCTTCATTAATCGAATTCAGCACACTTTGTTCATATGAAAACTGCCACAGAAATGTGTTAACCCCTTGGTTATTTCATTGCTTTCCCTTTGTGGTTCCCGTGCAGGCAGGCTGGAGGCTGGCCAGGGGCATTGGGCACAGCATGGCCAGGCCAGGCTGTGCAAGGGGGTGTAGGTTTGCAGCTCTGCTGGGCTGTCATGGGAGATGTGCACCAAGGGGAGGTGGGAAAATGTAGGGAAGAGGCCAAGACTAAACGGATGGGACAGGACATCCCTTGTGGTCATCCGTGCTGTTCCTAGCTCTGCCTCAATGTGTATCTCAGACAGCCCATCATTCAACTGCCTGTTTTTTGAAATTGTTTTTTTCTGTTTACTGATCCTGATGGCCAAATTAAATTTCATCCTTCAAGCATGTTTTGGTGCCGGTGCCAGAGACCTGACTGAAGCAAACCCCAGTTGTGCCGTTGCCTTTAGTTGGGGCCAGGAACTTGCCCAGCGGTTTTGAAACACCAGCTTGCAGCAGGAAACGTGCTCAAGTGTCTCCTAGGACACCTCTGCCCAACACAATTCACTTTAAATTGTCCTTCTGCTTCCTTGGTTCACTGTTACATTTTCAAAAACACTCCTTTTCTCAGGACAAGGAATGACCTGCACAGATCATCAGTAATGTCAGAGCCTTTCCATGGCAGCACCCGACCTATGAACAGCACAGACCAGACAGCAATGCAGAGAGGGACCTTGGAATAGCAACCATGGAGGGTTGGGGAGCTCCTGGTCTCCGATCCCTCAGACTGGCATAAACAAAGACCATTGCCAATGCAATCACTTGGCAAAGCCAGTCCCTTGCCCTGATGTGGGGCTGTTCACCCATTGAGGTTTTCTGGCAGTATAGCTGGAAATGAAGCCAAAGGTTTTGCTGAGCTGCACTGTAAAGTGACACTGCTTCATCAACAGCCACCTCTGGTGCGCCGATGTCAGGAATCAAGATTTCCCAGAGTGGCCATAACGCACTAAGCCCCTCGCAGCAGGGATGGCCAGGGCAGGGAGAGCTGCACGCTGCTCTGTTAGCAGATGGCTATTAGGAAGGAGGAGCATTTGGCTACCTCTAAGCTTGGATTTGTACTTACCTAGGAAAAAAAGCATGTTATGCAAGGGAGGTTGTTTTGACCTTTAGATAACTAGACAATCTCTGCTGAGCATTCAGGCTGTTATTTTGTAGTGGCACCTTGTCTTCCTGAAGGTTCTTCCATGTGGGTCTTCCTGGTAATGCTGAGATCTTATTTAGTATGTGACATATGCAGAATGATCTCTCTTTGTGTTTGGCAAAGGTTTAAAAAGTATGCATGGGAGCAAGTGTTATCTGGGCATGAATGTTTGAACACGGTCCTTCTGGGATCACTGGAGTCCCTGAGCTGTGGGGTCTACAGTTAGATCAGTAACTCAGCTGAGCGATTTGTATGATTACATGGAGCCAGGTGACACGCTATGGGCTGAGCATCTATGTGAATAATAAATAATCCCACCATTTGCATTCCTTCAGCATGCCTGTCGTTTCCATCCAGTGGCCCCTGCCTACCCTTCAGAGGTGGCAGAAGTCAGTACTTGGTTTATGTCCTACCAGATGTTGATACAGAAACAGCCAGTGCGTAGACCTGAGGTGCTGTGCTGAAGGGCGAGCTGTGCCTGTCACGGGGCTGCCACACACACACTCATGGTAGCCTTGTCCAGCTGGCCAGGCACCAGAGGAGGGAACTGCAGCTCAGTGAAGTGAGAGACCACTGCCAGTGCTGCAGCAGAGAGTCACTTTGTGATGAGGAACATGCATTCCCAAAGGCAGACTTCAGCTCATGCTGGGACAAGGTGGGATACTCTTGTGGTCTCTGTTGCTGCTTGTGCCACTGCAAGAGTGGGGGAAACCCAGATAAGCCTGAGCATCCTTCCTTTGCAAAACCTTTTCTTTCTGGAAAGGAAACAGTGGCTGCAGCACAAGCAGAGAGGAGAGTGTGTATTGCCTCTGTATGGGGGCACAGGCATGTTCAGGCACTGGGGCCGCTGGTGGCTGCCCAAGATTTCCAGCAAGTCCTTGCTCTCAGGCTCATGCAGGCACTTGGGCTCCAATTATAGTGATATTTTGCTCTCAGTCCAATTAAAATTTTATAATCTCTCAACCAGCTGGGGTGGACAGAGTGTACACCAGGTCAAGAAATATCTTCTAGCTATAGTACTTCTCCATGAAGTTTTTTGCTCCGTGAGGAATAGTACCTATACAGATCCAATGGAAAAGGGCTGTAAAACTGCAGAACTTGCAGCTTCCTTGCAGCCCTTTTTGCAAGCTATTTTATTCTGTGTTTTGGGGCAGGAAAATTAGGCTTTGAAATATGAGTTGTAGATAAGGCTGTGAGGAAGCTTAGGATCACAGCCTTAGGTGAAAATAAAGCTGTTATACATAAAGCATTAAAAAGGTGAAGTTTAATAGCAGCCTCCAAAGACTTCTGAACAGCTGCAAGGAAGTCTGCCTTATTGCTGTGATTTTAACATGAATTATATGACACTAGGAAAGACCTGCTTCTGATCAGAGAAATGACTACATGGCCGTTTGCTGCAATACACCAAGGGCTCTGTTTTAATCAGAGGTAGCTGCCATTCGGCCACCTTTTTGTTAATGGTGTTATTGATTATACGGAGCAGCTCACAAGCCTCAAAGCACTTTACAGAATTAGGGGAAGCCTCCAGAGCAGAGTTGTTATTTGTTTGGTTTTCCTCTGCAGAGCAGCTTCGCCGCAGACCAAATCCCGAGGTCTGTACTTAGCTCTATCTTAGCCAGACCTTGCTCAGGCAAAGCTCCAGCTGGCTTCGGCGCTCACCCAGCAAAGGCAGCGAGCAGCTCGGGGCCCCATCCGGCACAAGCAGCCAGAGCCGCCAGTGGCAGGAACTGCTCAGATTTTGCCCAATAATTAAATTTGTAAATAATACATGAATTAATTAATTTAGGCATGGATGGTGTCTGTTTTTGAGCTGTGAGTTGCTCACCGTTAGGGAACAGCTCGTTGCAGGCAGAGCCAGGCTGGATATGCTGCTGCAGCCCCATGCATCCCAGGAGGTTTGGCGCTCCAGCCCAGACATTGCTGCTGTAGTTGAGCGTATTTTGATTCACCAGCTTTACTAAGCAGAGCCACAACTCCATCAACTGCCTGTGTCTCTCCCTAGAGCCTTGAATTGAGAATCTGCTGTGCTGGGAGGCGCTTTGTTCTCCAAGCTGGCTCTGGAAATGCAGCTAGTTGCGTGCAAGAGGATGGACAAGCATAACTTTTCACACGGTAGGAAGTTTCAGAGCTGAACTCGTCTCCTCCTGCTAGCAGCTCCTGGCCTGGCATGACAGCAGCAGTGCTGCTACCATCTGTTGGTGAACAATAGAAAAGGAGCAGTGATAAACCCCTTAATAAATCACGTACTAGACGCGTAGGTATGTGTGGCACCGTGCTGGCCACCATCCCTCAGCGAGAGCAGGAAGGTGTGTCCTGCTACAAAGCCCCTTTGGAAAAGCTGGGTCAGAAGCTTCCCTGGGGACAGTGCTGGCTGTGCTGGCATTGGTGAGCAGCAGGTGATGCAGCCTGGGGCAGTGGGATGGTGGGGGAAGCAGGCAGCATGCTGCAGCAGGCTGCTGAGGAGAAATGCATTTGCCTCCAAAATCCCATCCCCGTGGCTGTGGGAGGCAGTGGCTGTGCCTGGGGCACTGCATGAGTCCCCAGCTCCGGCTTTGCCAGGGGCACCCCACACGCTGCTGAAGGGAAGGTGCTGCAGGCACAGCGGGTGTTGGGGCCAGGCAGCTCCAGCACACAGGGTGTCTTCTTCAAGGCACACTGGCTGTGCAGGGCAGCCCTGGCACAGTGAGGATCTCCTGGTGAGTTAGTTCTGTATTTCCAGAGCCCTTTGGCAGAATGTCCTGGTGTGGGAGAGCCTGGCAGAGCTGCAACAGCAAGACTGAGCCACTGTGAACAATGGCTTTAAAAAGTTGATGGTATGTCTTAACACAGAGATCTGACCCTGCCCATCCAGATGCTGCTAATCCCTGGCAGAAGGGTTACAGCTCCAGAGGTTTATTTATCGTTTTGGAGGATGGTCTATTTATCATTTAAAGGTGCTCTCTAAGATGGCAACCAGCCTTGACCACGGTCCAGCTCATCCCTCCAGCTCCCCATGGAGCAGGGCTCCTGCAGCTCCCAGAGACTTTCTGTAAATGTCATAATGCTCTTTTTGTATTTTTAATAACAAGGTGGACAATAAGTCTATTTACAGGGAAATCTTCCTTTTGCAGGAGTGTCATGTATACCTCTGTCTTATTTGTTGCTGCCTGTTCCTACAACCCTCTTGCAAATAGGTAATTCTTGTTCTGATTTTTTTTCTAGCAGGGATGTTTTGTTTTCCTGTTGGCTGATGCTGTCTGTTCAGTCTGTGGAGGATTAACCTATGTGCTGTTGCTAGGTGGCCTTAAGCAAAGAAATAACGCAGATCACAGGCTCCTGCATTCCTACAGTATGTAACTCCCTTGTTCAGCAAGATTTTTCTTTCTCTGTCCTTCTTATGTTTTGTATTTATAGCTGCAGAGGTATTTATCAGAGGATGCATGTGTAATTTGAACAAAAATAATGGACCAGAGCCCTCTAAAATCTTACGTTTCTGTGGGCTTAAAATATTCAATAACTAACTCTTTGTCAGCTATTTCCATGGCTTTGTTTCTGACATTGTCCAAGCCTCTTCCATCATTTTCAGATTTCTTTTCTTCCTGATGTGAGGTCTGGGGCTCCTGAGGGATACGCAGCTCGTCATCACATCCCACAGGCGCCGAGCGCAGGGGGTGCCAGCAGGGCTGTGGCTGGCACCCCTCTGAGACCACCCAGGTGTGTCAGGATCTCATCAGGGTCACAGCATGATGGATCTGGGCATCCCGTTGTGTACAAAAAAAACCCCAAAACACTGAGAGCATCCTTGCATCAAAGTTCAAGGAAGAGCTGCAGAAGTGATTGCAGGGCTGACAGAATCGTCTGGGGAGGAAAGATTAGAAGAATTTTGTAGTTCTGACGTGCCTTACTGCTAGGTCACTGTCGACCAGTGCCTGTCATATTTTGCAGCACTTTAGTTCTTTCGCTCAAAGGACCTTTGAAGTCTCTTATGACCCAAATACAGTCTGAGTTGTGGAGCATTCCCCAGAGAGACAAAGCAGTTATTGGCTCTGTTTGCTCAGTGGTAAAACTGAGTCAGAGTGATTTGAGAACCTTGTTTTCCTTGCGGCATGTGCTCAAATGTGCAGTTTTTAGAGGTAACTGTACTTCACATGGACACAGTCCTGCGGCACTGCCCCAAGGCCAGACAATATTCACCGAAAACCCAGTCACGCTTCTGTCAGCTCCAGAGCCTAACTTGTGTCTCTGCTCCAGCTCCTGTCCGTGCCACTATTGCTCTGGTCCTCTGTGCCTGCATGGGCATATCTTCTACTCATTAAAATTAGTGAGAGGATTGGGCAGCATGGTTTCATAGTGAAACAGGACTCTGCAGCCTTCTTCTGTACATGTATATCTATACCAACAGAATCTGACAGCATTAGAGAGGCAGAGACCACAAAGGCACCCTATTTCTTCAGGTGTAGGTGGACAAGAGCACCCTGCGAGGACAGCCCAGTGTCTCCTCACTGCATGTCCCTGGGGAGAGCACCTGGAGGTCTGGCTCTCCCTGGGAGACCTTCCATGTCTGCACCTCCAGAGATAACCATCAAAATGAGCCAGTTACGTTTATCTGGGAAAACCTTTTATCTCAGCTTTTTTTTTTTTTTTCCCTCTTGTTGGACAACTAATTCCCTGCGCTGCTGCTGCTACCCTGGGATTTAACTTGCTTTCTCACTTTGACCCATCCTGCTGTTTGAACTGCTTGCAAGCAGTGTTTATCAGCCCTCTCTGGGCGCTGATTAGAGCTGAACAAATACATCACTGTGAATATTTAATGAGCTGGGGTTTAAATTTTTTCTTGTCTCTTCTTGAGAAGTACTTTTACAGGTGTTTTCTGAAATATGGCTATTCTGAAGTCATATGAAATGTCATAAAATCGTACACTAGACTAATAAATGAGTATTTCACACCAACACCATACAGGGCAGTTAGCAACTGGACATGAAAGCCTGCAGTGTCACACACAAACCCGACCAGGGCACTGCAGCTATGTTTCAAGTATACACACTCAGGTATGCAAATATAGGCAGCAGTAGTCATGAACACTTTTCATATCTAATACATGCTTTCTCAGGAATGCTCAGCCATTTGACAGTAAGTAGAAGGCAGGTACAGTACAGCCCCAGGCAGAGCTGGCAAAACACACCCCAAATCACAGATACCTTTGTTTTGCATCTCTATCACTTGCCCATCTCTATTTCTGATCCCCAGCCAGGGCCTGTGTGATGGATGGGCCTGCTGAGTGCTTACCATAGGTACATTTCTCCACCCCAGACTCTTGTTTTTCAGGCTGGCTGGCATGTTGAATCTGGCCATTTGCATGGATAAAAAGGTCTTTTCCAACCCCTACCATTTCTATGATTCTATGAAATGCCCACAAGACTTTTTCTCCTAGCACAGTAGGGCAAGATTTTTATATATACAAAGAACTGTGATGTAAAGATACATATTTCTACAAAGCCCTTGTGTTCTTTCTCCTGTGACTCTTCAGTTCAGCCACCCCAGCGTGGCCCCGGTGCTTGGGGCTGAGGCAGCCATCTGTGCCATGCACAATGCCACGCACGGCGGGGTGGGCTGCAGCAGGGCCTGCACCTGAGCGTGGGCACACTGCACTGCAGGCCCTCACATGCGCTGCTGGGGCTAACTGCAGGGGGGAAGGATGGCCTTGTGACAGGGCAACGGCAGTTGATGCAGTTGATGCCAGGGCTAGCTCTGGCACTGGCTGCCTTGGCAAGCTTTGGTACATCACTGTGTCTCAGTGATCTGCTCTCATGCAGCCAGGCTGCCTTTACCCTGCAGTCATTGGGCTTTGTGTGCCTGCTAAAAATGCCCCCAAAAGGCGAGCTTGCTTGTGCACACAGAAGTCAGTAGCTCCCAGGAGTCAGAGGAGCTGCAGAGTGTGCTTGGGAGCAACCCCCCACACCAAGGCCATCCTGACCAGGTCAGGAGCACCGTGGCAGGGCAGGGATGCTGAAATGGAGTGTGTGGCTCCCCTGGCACAGAGAGCTGGGGACCGAAATCCACAGGCAGACCTCCATGGCCATCTTAGGGTTGGTGCCATGGACCCTCAGAGGGATAGTCCCTCTTTTTCCCTCTGCCATAGTGCTTGGTGCCTGAGGCAGCAGCCAGCAGGCACTGGCTGATCCCACCGAAAGCCTGGGGGCAGCTGTGGTGGGCAGCCTGGACCAGCTAGAAGGAGGTAATCTGCAGGAAAACTCAATGTCTTGGCATCAGCCCAGTTGCTGCCTGCAAGGGAGTGGTGTTCTTTCTCCCAAGAGTGTGCCCACCCAGGGAAGTAAGGCCTGGGAGAACTGCTGGCCCCAAAGGCCTTGTCTCACCCAGCAGGGGGCAAATCTCCCTCTCCAAGTTGCTAAAGAAGGAACAAACTGCTGTTGTGTTGGGAACTCTTCTAATTCCTGAGGAAATCGGGATGGTTGTTGTTACTGTCTGAAATGACTCACAGCCCTGTGGTAGCCTCAAGCTAGAGCTTTTCCAGGTGCCAGTGTCTGCTAACGCTTAAACAGAAACAGTAGTGATGGTTTTGGAAACTTTATGTAAGTTTTGGAGTCTTTATACAAATAAGCAACGGTCTGCAGTTCCTAAACCAGGTTCTTTTGTCTTTTTTCTTTCTTGTATAGGACCATATTTATGGCTAAAATGAGGAAACTGTTAAAAGCCTGGCACTATGTATGTGTATCTTTCAAAATATGAAGGCTGAGGTTTTGAAGAGGCCTGAATTCACTGGGAATTTGCTTCCACTGAAAGTCAACCGGAGCATGGCAATTAGCTTCCCTAGCTTCACTGGGAAACCTCAGCCTATGTGCCTGCTAGATATGCCAGGGAACTTCAGGAGCATTTCACAAATTGAAAGCAGAATTGTTGACGTAATCAAAACTTCCCGAAGTTTTTGCTGGCCTGCGGTATCGGGAGTACTGAGCTCTTGGTTATTAATGATCACAGCACTCTCAGAAAGCGAAGCCTCATACAAATGTTATGTCTTATTGCTATTGATTGCTTGTAAGGGTATGACTTTAGCAGAACATGGCAAAATAGATTAAGTTTATTAATTATTTACTGTGTAGTAACTAGATATTTAATGTATCTGTACAGCTATTGTGTCTCCTCTGCACTTTGATTAACATTTCCTTCCCAAAGAGCAACAACAGTTGTGCAGTAAAACATCATTTCTGACACGAAATGTAGCGGCAGAGCAACGACTGGCCCCAGCGAGGGCTGGACCCTGTGCAAAACAGCAATGGCTGCACCAGGCAGAGGAGCTGCCCCGGTGTCACGGCACTTCAAAGGAAACGTGTGTATACACGGGGAGCAGCGCTGCGCAGCTCTGCGCCTCCCAGGGATGCCGCTACAAATCCTTGGCCGAGAAAGCCAGAGCCGTGAGAGACGGGCAGCACAAAAAGTGGGGGTGGGAGTGTTAATCTGCGCTGCAGGCCGGCAGCGGTGGGATTCGGCGCGGAGAGCGGCGGGCGGCCCCGACTCCCGCCGCGGGGCTGGCGGCAGCGAGCGCGGGGGGGGGCGGCGTTCGGGCAGAGGCCCCGCGGCCGCCTCGCACACAAAGCCGAGACACAGCTCCCCGTGGGGTCGGGGCCGGCGGCGGACGGATGCCCGGCCGGCGCTGACGGCCACCAGTACCATCACGTGCTCTGGTGGTGGGCTGCTTTCTTTGGGACCGCGCTGGTAACGCTGGGGTTACGTGGCAGGCGTGTGTGCTGCCTGAGCCCAGACCTCTTTTGTGCTGTGGGCTGCTTTGAGAGGACAGAGCCCAGGTAGAAGCTGGGCAAAGTCGAAGCGGTACAGAAATCGGAGAGCGAGGCTGGTGTACAACTCGTGTGAGGGCTGCTGCCCGCGCCGGGCACAGCAGCAGAGCCCGCGCATCCCCGTGCTGCGTGCCCCCTGCCCCGCCAGCCCCGCTCGCCCCCTCCCGCCGGCCCTCGCTTTCTCACAGCCCCCGCTGTTTCCTGTTCCTCCCCCGGCTCCCGTTGCTATGCCCCGCCGGGCCGGCCGCCGGCAGGAATTCGTGGCGCGTCCAGCTGCTCGCAGCGTGGCCCCGCGCCGCCGGCTGTGCCACCGATGGGCCCCTCCGAGCCCCTCCGAGCCGCTGCCCCGGCGCTGGGCACGGCACCGCGCTCCTTTCCCACGGCGCGGCTTCGCAGGGGTGCGGTTGTTTTCGTCCCTCTCGAGAGGACGTGCCGAGATGTTACATCATTTTTGTTGCCAAGTGGAGATGGTTCTTGAGCCGATAGCCACTTTGGGGTCAGTTTTTCCCCCCGGGAGCTGCGGGCACAGGCTCCCACGGCTGCCGCTACCCAAAGCCTGTCTTGTAGTGCCCAGCACATGGGCAGCAGCATGACTGTGTTACTACTGCCCAGCTTCTGCTGCACCGTGCCATGCTGTGCAGTGCCGTGCCATGCCATGCCATGCCACACCGGGACACAGCAAGGGCCCCTGAGGAAGCCCAGAGCCACCCAGCAGGCCCTGGGAGGCTGGTTTGGCCACACAGGCTTACCCCAAGACAGCCGTGGTGGGTGCCTGCAGCAGTGTGCAGGCTGCGGGTGTGGGAGTGTTCTGTAGCACTCTTGGATGTTTGTGCCTGCCAGTGGGAAACGCCACGTGTCAGGGCTGAGGGCGTTCAGTCCCTGGTTGGGGGACACAACAATAACACTGGACAGCATAGCAGGATTGCCAAATGAAAGAAACAGCAGGGTAATTTTTAAAGTAATACTGTTATACATATTTGCTGCATTTAAAAATTGGCTTAAGGAATTAAAAAACCGTACCAAACTAAAAGAAATATAAATAAACCCAGTTCTCTTCATATCCTCTGGCCTTTCCTATTTTGTCCAGCTGTCTAAGCCTTATCACTGATAAGGCTTATTCCTCTTTAAGAAAGGAGGCCTAATAAGAGAAGAAGAAACACTGCCAATCATAAGATTTAAACAGGACATCAGTGGGCCTGATAATGGGGAAATATTCTGTGACCCTTCCAAAACCTTGTGGAGAGATGAAACTGAGAGATATCTGTGAAAACCTGTGCAGATTCTGTAGAAACTATTTGACAAATCTTAACAAATTTAGTGGAGAATGAGAGTTTTTCCCTTGGCTTTTGGCATCATCCCACATTATTCAATGGCAAGGAGATAATTTTCTATTAATTTCTGTAGAAGTTTTTCGCAAGATAAAAACTGTATATTCTCACACTGCCACCTGCTCCCCACCACCAGCTCATTCACGTTATAACACTGATTCAGAGGGGAGACCATAAATATCTCAATATTAAAGAACAAACTTTGTTTAAAACGCCACTTTCAAAACTGCCTGGGGGTCTGCCTGTACAGCTGTGGGGTTTGTTAATCAATAGCACCAAGCAGTACTCAGTGTCTTTTTATGTAATTGCACAGTGAAAGCAAACGCAGAAAAAGAAGCAAGTGGAAACTATTAATTTTGTAGAATAGGAGTTGTGTTTCAGTTTTCTTTTCTTTGATTCAGTGGGAAGGAGCTGGAAGAGGAGGTGACAGCAGCAGTTTGTCTGCCTCTCCTCAAACTCCTTGTTTTAACATGAAGCTGCTGTTTGGACTTTCGTTTCCTGGGCCTGTGAGCACCTCTGAGGGTGCAGAGGCAGAGGGGATGGTGCTGCTCCCCAGGGACACAGATGTTGGGTAAAGATGGGGGTGAGCTGGGACACATTATGCTCCAGTTGTGAGCACTGGCCTCATGCCGGTTGCCAAAGCAGTCAGTGATGGTGAGTCAGTTTCATGGTGAGACAGTTTTGAGGGTGAGAAGGTTTTGGTGCAAAGGACAAGCATCTCTATTATGGTGCATGCTTTTCTGAGCAGTGGTAGTAGTAGATGGCAGGCTAGTGCTGGTAGCATTGGAAATGTGCTCAAAGAATACTATTTTTGGTTGAGTTGTGAGGAAACAGAGGTGGGGAAAAGTCTCTTCTCCCTGTTATTTTATTGAAATTATACTAGTGGAGTAGAAGCCTTTGGAAATGCAGGAATTTTTAGACAAGCTGGGCTTGCCTGTGTAAAAGGTTCAGAAGAGCCTACGCCCTCATGACAGGTTGCACTTTGGCTGCTGTTAGACCAGTCCAGATGGCCGCTGCCTGGTTTGCGTTTGTCAGTCTTTGATACCCATTTTGAGACAGTTTCCATGGAGTAGGTGCTGCTAGGTCCAGTTCCCAGGATGAATTTGCCTCGAGGCCTTCCAGGACTTCCTAACACCCTGCTGGGACCAAGCTTTGGAAATCCACCTTACACTTCTAGAGATGGCCCCAGTCTAGCCTGGGATTTCTTAACTGCAAGGTGTAAGGAAGGGCGATGGGCTCGCTACTTCTAGCATTGCTAAAACTTTTTTTCTGGATAAAGAGAAATCTTCTGTCTCTGGAGTGTAATTCTGAACATCACCAACTTTACACAGATAGATGGCACAGATATTTGTAATTATAAAAAAAAAAAAGGATGCCTGAATATGTGGGGACATGAATCATTCCTAATGCTGGAGGTCTATCCATAATACCTTAAATAAGTACTCTGCATACAAGTGCTAATTATCTGCTGATGGAGTATTTATTCTCCTTCTGTTATGTAAAAGTACACAGCATTCAGCTTAAAGAGTGGCTTAAAGGGCTTTGTGTTGGTGTAGAATGAACAGCCCTGAAGGCTGCTGCCAGGGTTTGCCCTGGAGCTCATGGAGCCCCTTGCCCAGCTCCTGGTGCTGCCCTCACGCAGTGCCTCTCCTCTGGCCTCTCCACACATTGCTCACTCCTTTTGCTATTTTAGTTGACTTTCTGTCCCTCTGTCTCAACGTTACCCTTGGCAGCAATGCTGGCAGAGAGGTAAGTAGCATTATAAATCCCATATCATGTTTTTTGCCACAGCTGCTGGTCAGACAGCAGTGAAGATGCCTGTTGAGTACAAAGGGAGCTCCTGCTCAGTAACAAAGGCCCATAAAGTGAATGAGCTCTTTGATCACAGCCCTGGTTAAGAAGGAGTCTCAGTGGGCACAGTGAACTGCTCTCACGGGGAAAGAGATGCAGTGACCCATCCTCATTGTAGAAATGCCTTGTTGGAGCTTGGCAGAGCTGAGTGGACATCAAAGAGAGAGTGAGGGCCAGGGCTGACATCAAGGAGAGGGTGTTGACATCATGGAGAGGGCCAGGGTTGACATCAACATGAGGATAAAGTCCAGTTGAGAGCCAGTGAGGGTGAGGGCCAGGTGAGAGCCAGTGGCTGGAAAGAGACTCTGACGTACCCCCACTGGCCATCTCATTCTAGAGGCAGCTCGCCCTAGAGCCATGGACCACTTTGTGTATACCAGGGCTTCACCCTCTTTTAACTACTGCAAATTGGGAATGTATTTTTTATTGCATATGTCCTTTAAGAAGCACTACAGACACATGTCTGGTGAAGACAGGAGGAACCCAGAATAAGTTGGTCACAGAGAGATACTTCCCGTGAGCCATGATAAAAATATGGAAATAGGATACTTGCTTATACCAAACACTGAAAGTTATTAAGTAACATTACAATGCCATAAGTTATCTTTGTGGCAATATTCAAAAGGCAGCTGCAGAGCCTGGAAAATTCTTTGTGCTAAAGGTGGTTTTGTCATGAAGTGCAGATCCTCTGCCTGACTCCCACACCATTTCCTGCGGCGTCTAATTGTAACAAAGGCCAAAATGAATACTTTGCTTGGTGAGCTATGGAAAGGGGGAAAATACCTGCTTGTATTTGTAGGGTATTGCATGGCCTGTATTTTTAAGACTGTTATCAGTAATGGTCATTTTCCTGTAACTGTGCAGGAGTGTATGTGCACAATTCTTCTACAGATGGGTATTTTGTGATATTTGAGTTAAATTCAGCTCCAGTGTGTGATAGCATTTTTCAAAAAGTGTCAGTAACTGCACCACTGCCTTGATTTCAGACTGTCATATGCTTTCCTTAACACAAGGGAAAATGATTGATAGAACTTAGTGCTGTACACAAGTGAGAAAGAATTTAAAGCCATTGTGCTTGTTAGAGGTGAATGCTAACACTGGTGCACGTGATGTGCACGCACATGGAACAGGCTTGTAGTCCTGTGCATAGTAGAAATGTATTTCATGGTGAAACTTTCTCTTTGTTTTTCAGTGCACTTCTGTAAGATCTCAAACCGTTTTTACTGTAAGTTCCCAAAGTGTAAATGCAGGCGCTCTGGCTGGATCCCATCCGCACACATACCACCAGCTCTCCACGTGAAGCCTTTCCTTTCTGTGCACATCCTCCCTCTGGAGTGCCTCTGGTTTCTGCTGCTCTGCAGCCCGCATTTCAGGCTATGTCAGTCCTCTCTTATGACCGAAATGTGAGATGCCAGTTAGTTATTTATGTAAAGTGTTTGGAGGCATTAACTCAAGAACACCATAGAAACTGGGCTGGTATTGTAGTCAGGGCTTTTATTGAGGGTGTCTGATGCGCTGTGGATGCCGCCTGCCTTTGTGTGCTCCAGTCCCATGTTTATCCCGACGATGCCTTTGTGTTCCCTATTTGACATATTTTACTGTAAATAAAGAGCGACACTGTCTTGCAGCTGTATCCACTGTGACATTTGACTCTCTGCTGAATGAGTG
The DNA here is from genome assembly GCA_013401255.1 of Urocolius indicus. Lineage (NCBI taxonomy): Eukaryota > Metazoa > Chordata > Aves > Coliiformes > Coliidae > Urocolius > Urocolius indicus. The sequence continues at coordinate 108,659 of WBNH01003663.1, read as the reverse complement.
CATTGTGCCGTGTGCTTTGGAAACATTATCTCTTTTAAAGAAATGATCCAGTCCTTTAATAGTTTCCTGCATGTGTCTATATCATTTGCACATCTAGAGAGCTCAGGTATTGGCCCACCTCTGTCAAACCTCAGCCAGACTGGTTCCTGCCACACCATGGGCTGGCGAGGGTAGAGGCGCTGTGGGTACCCAGTCTCAGCATGAGTCAATTCCTGTTTTGCGTGGTCTTTTTAGCTGCACATAAGCCCTCTGATGAGATGTACTGTATGGTTTTTCTGGGGCATTAGCACTTTGCCACATTTGTCTTAGCTATTATGTGACATCATTTAATTAGGTCTATGCATGTAATATATTCTGTAATTTAAGGTTGATTCTGTTACTAGTTGCTCGACAATTAAGGTGATCTTCCGTGTGCTGCCTGGTCATCTGCTATCCACCAGACAGTCCTTTTATGTGTTGGATGGTTCTCTTGTTGACTTTAGAATGTTTAAATCTGTACTGAGGCTGGATTTCTTGAAGCAAGCCTGGTCCATTGGGTGCCCAACTCTTGGTCCTTGTTGAACATCGCAGCTTTCATGAAGGGTATTATTTATTTTGCCTCTACATAACTGCTATTTTTATGTCATTTTAAACTGATTCAGAAACATTTTCAAAATAATTATGTCTATATGTAGAAATGTGTAGGGTTTTGCTCTCAGTATTGAATACCAATAAATCTATACATCATACACTGGTAGTCCTACCTGCATTTCCCAGAGTAAGGCGGAACCATCGGTTTCCTATAACGCTGCCAGAGTAGAACTACCTGAGGCAACGTTGTCTGTGCCAGCTCTCTGCCTTAAACACATCAGTTTTGGGAAAACTTAAGCCAAGGTGGTAATATTCTGGACCCTCTCCATCCAGCGTAGATGGGGTAATATCCCGAGAGAGTGTGATGGTGTAAGGACTTTCCAAAGAGAAAAGAGCTTGTTGTTACTGTTGCTGTGGGCAGTTATTTTCCTGAAAATGATATCAAACTTTAAAAAGTATGTTCACTGTGTTTGTATGTGGCAGAAGAGAGCAAAGCAAAATGAAACAACCTAAGTCAGTTGGCATGAAAAGTGAGTGCGGGCATTGGTGTTCCCCTATATGAAAAGGGAGTGCATTCGTACAGGCACTGGTGTCTCTGAGGAGCAGCATGGCAGAGAGGGGCAGGGCCTACCACGTCCCCCAGGATCAGGGCCTGGTCCCTCCATGTCAGCCTCACAGGACTCAGGTGGGAAGTTTGATGGAGGATGTGGCGGATGCTGGGAAGCTGTTGGTTGCCTCCACCAGCAAACATCCCCTTCAGATAAGCCATGCTGAGCTCTGGGGTCCCCAATGCATCTCACTACTGGCTCCCTCTCACCAGCAGCTGCCTTATGTATAGTATAGGAGCTGTGTCATATGTAATATAGGACAATGACATCCCCAAAAGGAGTTTGAAGCAGAGAATCTGGCATCCAAATCACCCCAGCGACCTGATGAGATGTGGACATTGTCTGGAGCTGCAGGAGGGCTCTTGGTTTTCTCCCAGAGAGAACAGCTCTGCACTTTGGCACTCTCAGCTTTGTGCTCTTAGTAAAGTTCCCCTGAATAAAAAGGAAAAGCCATCTGCGAGCAAACAAGATTGATAACAGATTCAAAATGTATTTTTATTGCATTCTTAAATTACCATAATTAAATTAAATTATTAAATGTATTTTTATTAAATTAGCACACAGGCTGGTGTAATTTGCCTTAAATATTTTAATAAAGCCTGTGAAGTCTTCCCTTGTTATTAGTGCACTTGGAATGTATCTATTTTAATGACAATGTGAGTTTAAGTTCTGGCTTGGGAAGGGAGCCTGGATGGGTGAACTCTGCATTTCTCTGGGGGCTCAGCAGGGTTACAGGGCTTTCTTTGCTCAAGAGTGGCTGCGGGACTAGAGGCAAAGGGAATCACATAAACTCTCTGTACATATATCTGGAGGAGATACACAAATGATGTGTTGTGACAATAGGGCAGCGGAGCATTTAGGCACAAGTTGAAAAACTCTGTGGAACAGAGATGTACTTACAGAGCAGGGCCTGGAGGAAATCTGTGTATTGCTGACTATGAAGATAATAGAGAAGGATGAATTAATAATTATATATGTGTGTGCTACGTTTAAAGACAGATTAATGTACGTGTTTCATTTTTAAAAATGTCAAATCTGCCTTCCCACTTTATCTCTAGCTATAAACTGTGTATTTTTCAACAGATGTCAGCATGGAAAACAGTGGTTTCAAGGGTGCTGCTGCTTTGACAACAGTTGTGAGAGTGAACTTGAACTGTTTTCATGGGAGGAGTTTGGGATTCTCAGACCAGGGCTCCTCACCTTGCCAGCAGCTGCTCCGAACCCTCTGGCAAGAGAAAAGGTACAAAAATGAAATAAATGAAAATGTATAGACTTCTTAATGAATTGAGAAAAGGGGAGAAAGTTGTAGAAATGGTTAACTTTAATTGTGTCACTGAAAATTGTTTTTTAAAAAGTATAGACAACGTTGGGGCAGAGGGCTGGATGGCAGAGGGGCTCTGGGTGGCTCCACAGCTTGGGAATTACTTGCCAAGTGGAATGTGAAAAACTAAGGTTGAGATCCCCTCTTTGCCTGATTGCATGGGGATTTGAATTTGGGTCTCTGAACTCCTCTGAGAGTGCCCAACCGCTGGCACATTATTGGGATGAGAATCTGGCCTGCTGAAGCTGTTCTGCTTTGTAAGAATAATTAAATATTCATTGGGCCAGTGAGAGAACAGAAACAATTTGATAGCCTGGGGATTAAGCCTCTCCAATAAGATGAGGATACAGAAGTAATTCAATTCCTGATCCAACTCTGATGCTGAACGGATATGAACCTAGGGTCATGCTGACCACATTTACCATGATCCTGCTTGTATTTTTTGGTATATCAATGGCACAACAGGCTTTTTTCCTTGCCGACCCTGCTTATTTCTTTATCAAAATAGGTATCACGTCAGCTTTGGTAGCTGTGACTCTCTGTCAACTAGAGTTATCCCCATTTTTTATTGGGTTCAGAATTGGGGCCATGGGCTCTTCAGCAATCTATCCTCATCCTGGGTTAGCCTTTCTGAACCCCCCATTTGATACTTAGCACAGTGATGTAGAGGAAGCCTATCTTGATTATAGCCGTGTTATAGGAAACATTTTTTACTGTACGTCCAGTTCATAGTGGTAATCTGGAGTCATGCAGTAGGAGGGAACTGTAAACCTTTATTATGACATTAATATACCCAATAGTTTCTGTCAAACCTGGAGAAACTAGAAAATCACCACTAAACATCCATCCAAATTACAGTTTTGTACTGAATTCACTTAATCAAAAGACAAACTCATTCCTGAGTTGTTTGGGTTTCTTTCAGTGTGGGTGAAAAAAAAGAAAATAGGAAGATGTTTTCCAGGCACAGCTCAGCAGGAAAGCAGTGCCTTCACACAGCCCTCTGCACCCCTCCATCTGAGCGGAGCCCACGCACCACTGGGGCAAACTGCAGCACGGTTCCCGCTGCCTGGAGGCCTGGCCAGGGCAGGCAGATTGGGGCACTTCTGCCAAGGCTATTTTCACAAGATCTTAAAAAAAAACAAACAACCCACCTTGTCTTCTTTTCGTTCGTGACACCTTCTCTTTTGATGTCTGGGTGTTCAATCACTCCATTTCTCACGATGGCGTAGGCCCATCCCCATGGGGAGAGGATGCTCAGGGACAAGGTTCCTGGAGTGCTGGTCAGGGGCTAGTGAATGAAGCCTTGGATGCACCGTGTTTCTACATGGCACTGAAGTCTGTGTGAAACAAACAAGCCCCGGCTAAATAGGAGAGAAACTAATCGAGTGCTTATCTTGAGCAATTTCATTCATAACTTGGCACGGAACGCTCCCTGGGATAACAAGTTTAAAACACTCATGATTTTTCTAGAAGAAACCTTCCCAGCAGAGAGGCGCAGGCGACTCCAGCTCCTGCTAAATTTAACACGTTGGGAAAGGCAAAGTAAATAAATCTTCCTTTCTAGCTCTCCAGGAGCAGCAGAGCGGCGGGCGGGGGGGCGTTTAAAGAACCCCACAACTTTTCCCGCGGCCGCTGAGCCGTTCGCGTTCGGGGGAGATTTCGCCGCCTCCCCCAGCCCCCCTCCCGCAGATCAAGACTCCTCGTCCCGCCTCCGCGGGGGNGCGCCGCTCCGCGCCGCTCCGCGCGGCGGCGGCGAGTCCGGTCCGCGGCGGCGGTCCGCGTTTTGCGGGCGGCCGCTGTATTTCCCGGGCCGTCCATGGCTCGGTGCTGTTGGCTCTCTCTCCGTCTGATCGGCGCAGGCTGCGCGGGGCTCCCTACGGGATCAGAGCGCTCCCCCGCCGGGACTCCACTCCTCACATCCTCCTGCTGGGACTCAGCTACATTTCCAGCCAAGCCTGGCTTTATTATGTGTGTCTGCACTGCAGCCCCAGCAGCAAGATCAGGAGGAGGAAAAGGAGCCAGGACAAAGAAAAGCGAGGGAGGCTGGCGAGAGCTAAAGAAAATAAAAACCCAGGGCAGCAGCGGCAGCAGCGGCAGCAATGAAGGCAGGAGCGGTGCCACCTTCCAGCGAATAACCCATGGAGGCAGCTAGCGGCCCCGGCATCGATGCAAAGAAGCACTTACCTTGTTCCGCGAAGTGCGTGCGTGCAGGGGAAGGCGGCGGCAAGCGCGGCCGGCCGCGGGGAGCTCAGCCGCCCGCCCGCCCAGCTCCGCGCCGCGTACGGCCGGCCGAGCCGCGCCGGGGACACCGGGCGGCCGCCCCTCGGCCCCCGCCGCCCGCCTAGAAAAGGACTCGTCGCCCTCCCCGGCCAGCGGCAGGGGCGAGGAAAGGAGAGGCAGCCGGGGACCAGCGGGCAGAGAGGGAGGGAGGGAGGGGGCCGAGCGCGGCCGGGGATTTAGGAAAATCGCAACAAGGTCGCACCCCCGGAGCGCTCCGGATTGCTGGGGCCCGTGTTCGTCGTGGGCTTAGACACTTAATTCTCCCCGCGCGCCCTCCCCCACCCCAGACCCAGGGACCCCGCGCAGGGCTCTGTTGCTTTATTTTTTTTTTTTTAACCTTTTTTTAATTATTATTCCGAAAGTGCGAGCCGGACTGAGAGCCGCAGGGCGCCTGCAAACTTTAAAGAAAACAAAAAGGCGGGTGGGGGCGCGGGCCGGGCTCGCTTTGATTCGGGAGAATTTGCACATCTAAGGGGGGGGGGGGGGAGGAACAAAAAAAAAAAGGGA